>JAVJIF010014938.1:0-74206 GCA_038442645.1 Agave tequilana
TGTAGGATCTATAATCAAAGCAACACAACACTAGAGGGGGGGTGAATAGTGTTTATAAAAATTTAAATCAAACTACTTGCAGGAAATAAACAATGCACAAGATAAACTCAGAAAATTCAAACGCAAAGACAAGAGAGTTATCCTGGTTCGGTCCTTGTGACCTACATCCAGTCCCCAAGCCAACCGCTTGAGATTTTTCTTTCCTTATTTGTGTACACTCACAACCAATACCTTGTACACCACTTGACAAACGCCCTTTGTCAAATGTGCACAACTTCTCTTTACACCAAGAGAACAAACACCTTGTACAACTTTCTTCTACTCCAAAAAGACGCTCTTGTACAAATGATCTTCTTTGAATGATTACAATGATCCTATAAGCCTTGAGATTGAATGTATTTGTGGACAAGATTTCTTATAGGAAGGATTTCAGAAATCTTCACAATGGAGTTTGGAATTTGGTGAAGAAAACTGAAAGAGAAACATGTTTTCAGAAAACAGAATTTTTGGACAGAGTTTTGGCTGAAACTTTGGATTTGAATTGGTGTCTTGGCCCTAGGACAATACCCCTATTTATAGGTGAAATCCATAGTAAGTTAGGGTAGTTATCAGGCCAAATTCAAATTTTGAAACGTTGAAAAGCGCACCAGAAATCACCAACTGCACAGCAGTTAACAACTGTTATTAGTCGACTTGAACAAGAGACTAGTCGACTAGCAGAACAAAATTTCCACTGATTAGTCGACTACAACAAGGGGTTAGTCGATTATGTTTTGACTGATACAGATATTTGGTTTCTGAAAACTGAATGTAGTCGACTATATTGACACTGTTAGTCGACTAGGTAATGTGTTAGTCGACTATAGATATAGGGTAAGTCGACTAATTTTCATGTCAGACAGAAACAGAGAGTTAGGAAATATTTGTATAGGTTATTAGTCGACTTGGAAAATTGTATAGTCGACTAGGTATCTGTTAGTCGACTATATATGGAAGTCAAGTCGACTAACTTTGATGCCAGAGAACAAACAGAAACTTGGGTCATTTGTTTTGGAAGTATCTAGTCGACTAGGATTTTTGGCAAGTCGACTATATATGGGGTAGTCGACTATATTAGAAGGTCAAATCGACTTGAAAGGGTATTTTGTGTAAGTTTTCAAGGCTTTTCACAATATTCTAAAATTACACAAAATATCCAATAATTCCCATAAGCTTCAACTGGCTTCAAGTGAGGTTGAGTAATCATAAATGCTTGTCCATCATCACTTGTCCATCATCAAAATTGTTCAACTTTGTAGGCTTCAACATTCTCCCCCTTTTTGATGATGACAACCTTGTGATATGAAATGATAAACTCCCCCTGCAGAAAAACTCCCCCTGCAGTAAATAGGTTATAAATGATATGTAGCCCCTGCAGAAAGTGTTATAAATGATATGTAGCCCCTGCAGAAAGTGTTAGTTCCCCCTGCATTGCCATATGTCAATATCCATCACATATATATATTGCCATAACACATATATGAACGTAACATAGAATATGTAACAAATAACACAAAATGAACGTAACATAGAATATGTAACAAATAATACAAACATAACACACACAAACATAACACAGATGTTCTCCCCCTTTGTCATTAACAAAAAGCAGAAAAACAAACATGAACATATACCTTTGAAAAATGCTAAAAAAGATTTAAAATTCAGAAAAATTGCAAATACCCAAATCTCTTCGAAATTTCATAAAAGTATCTTCTTTAAGAGGCTTTGTGAAAATATCTGCAATTTGATTATCAGTGGATATAAAATTTAAAGAAATGTCACCTTTTAAAGCATGGTCACGTAAAAAGTGATGTCTAATATCAATGTGTTTGGTACGTGAATGATGAACTGGATTTTTAGATAAATTATTAGCACTAGTATTATCACACATAATAGGTGAGTTTGTGATAGTCACGCCATAATCAAGTAGGGTTTGTTTCATCCATATAATTTGAGCACATGCAACACTAGCAGCTATATATTCTGCCTCGGTTGTTGATAATGATACAGAATTTTGCTTTTTACTGAACCATGATACTAGTGAATGTCCTAAAAGTGACAAGTACCACTAGTACTCTTCCGATCAGATTTACATCCAGCAAAATCAGCATCACTATATGATAGTAAATCAAATGTGCTTGATTTGGGATAAAATAAACCATAATTGAGTGTGTTATTTAAATATCTAAAAATTCTTTTCACTGTTTTAAGATGTGATTCCTTAGGATTTGACTGATATCTAGCACATAAGTATACACTGAACATAATATCAGGTCTACTTGAAGTAATGTATAGTAAAGAACCAATCATATCTCGATAGAGTTTCTGATCAACATTCTTATCATTTTCATCTTTGTCTAAAAATGTCGTCGTACTCATGGGAGTATTCTTATGACCAGAATTTTCCATGCCAAATCTTTTTAGCAGTTCCTTTGCATACTTGCACTGGGAAATGAAGATTCCATCCTTCATTTGCTTTATTTGCAGACCGAGAAAGTAAGTAAGTTCGCCCATGTGGCTCATCTCAAATTCACTCTGCATGGTCTTAGAAAATTCTTGACAAAGATTATCATTAGTAGATCCAAATAAAATGTCATCAACATAAATCTGAATGATTAAGATATCTTTATCAACATGTTTAATAAAGAGAGTTGTATCTGCTCTTCCCATCTTAAAATCAGAATTTAAGAGAAAACTTTTTAATCTATCATACCAAGCACGGGGTGCTTGTTTTAAACCATATAAAGCTTTCTTAAGTTTAAAAACATGGTTTGAAAATTTTTCATGTTCAAAACCTGGAGGTTGTTCAACATAAACAGTTTCTTTAATAAATCCGTTTAAAAAGGCACTTGAAATCACCAACTGCACAACAGTTAACAACTGTTATTAGTCGACTTGAACAAGAGACTAGTCGACTAGCAGAACAAAATTTCCACTGATTAGTCGACTACAACAAGGGGTTAGTCGACTATGTTTTGACTGATACAGATATTTGGTTTCTGGAAAACTGAATGTAGTCGACTATATTGACACTGTTAGTCGACTAGGTAATGTGTTAGTCGACTATAGATATAGGGTAAGTCGACTAATTTTCATGTCAGACAGAAACAGAGAGTTAGGAAATATTTGTATAGGTTATTAGTCGACTTGGAAAATTGTATAGTCGACTAGGTATCTGTTAGTCGACTATATATGGAAGTCAAGTCGACTAACTTTGATGCCAGAGAACAAACAGAAACTTGGGTCATTTGTTTTGGAAGTATCTAGTCGACTAGGATTTTTGGCAAGTCGACTATATATGGGGTAGTCGACTATATTAGAAGGTCAAGTCGACTTGAAAGGGTATTTTGTGTAAGTTTTCAAGGCTTTTCACAATATTCTAAAATTACACAAAATATCCAATAATTCCCATAAGCTTCAACTGGCTTCAAGTGAGGTTGAGTAATCATAAATGCTTGTCCATCATCACTTGTCCATCATCAAAATTGTTCAACTTTGTAGGCTTCAACAGGTACAACTATCCAGATTCATTCTAATAAAAAAACTTATTAGATTAAGAGTCGTCTAGTTTGTACCCAGTTAGATCAGGATCTAAATTAGATGAAAAAGCTACAAGACCTGCAAAGCACTGACATTTAGGTCTGGTCACGAAACATTCTTTACATGGTTCATGATAAACAAGTCTTTTGTTAGCTTTCTAAACTCTTTCCTGATGTCTTGACTTCATGCTTTCCTGATGTCTTGTCTTCATGATCTGGCATTGGTGGTTGGCTGTCCTCCCTCTATGAAGAGAAGTCTAAAAGAAATGGAAGTGAAGTACTAAATGTATGTGGAACCTGCATACAATACTATACGGAAACAACAATGTGGCAACTTTCAAAAATTAAGACACGAGTACAGCTTGGATAGTGATATATGGCAACAACAAGAAGCAAGCCTATACCCCAAAGCTTTGGGGTGAGCTACACAAATCCTTTTCTTCCATTCAGCTTCGTTAAAAGTCATCTCCTGACCATGATAATTGCCTTCATTCAACTTCATTTTGGTCTTCCTCTAGTCTTTATTGCTACATTAGCTATGATCCTACCACTTTTCCTTATTGGTGCACTTGTTGGCCTCTCCTATACATGAAACAGCTCCATTTAACCTCCCCCATTTTATCCCAGTAGGATTAAATTGGTAAGGACAAATCATGTATATTCAAGTAAATTTTAGGACATCTAAATTTATCCACAGCCAAAGACCAACATTATGAGATATCTAATGATAATATTTTATAGTTGTTATAATCAATCCAATATATTATATCTTTTTTTATTTTATACACACACACACACACACACACTCTCTCTCTCTCTAAATGTTCCCTAAGAAATGCAACATAAAAGATGATTATGTGTTGCTTCATAGCTAGTTAACTACTAACTATATGTACATGTCTTGACATATTAAAGAGAATATCATGAGATATCTAATGATAATATTTTATAGTTGTTATAATCAATCCAAAATATTATATCCTTTTTTAATTATATATATACTAAATGTTCCCTAAGAAATGCAACATAAAAGATAAGTGTCGTTTCATAGCTAGTTAACTACTAACTACATGTCTTGACATATTGAGAGAGAATACCACAATGATCCTTAATTTCACCCAAGGCCCCAATCTCAACCGGGTCTTCTCCGTCATTGCCACCAACGACATTAACGAAAAGCATTGCCTCCAGTATTGGTTGCCTCTGGAGCCAAATTTTGGAGTCTTGAAGTAGAATATCCATATACGACCTCCAGAACTATAGAGTCATGGCTCACAGATTCTCTGAGGGCGACTAAAAACTTGGCAAAATCAGTTCTCACTTTTTTCCTTTCCGCTGAATTTGTGAAATATCTCAAGTATTTTCTTCTTTCTTTAGAAATCTCTTATGTGGCAGAACAAGATTTGAACCCTCCACAAGCCACTTCAACAATAGTACCTTAAGGAGGAAAAGTCACACGATGTCAAAAATGAAAAACTTATTTTATAGTGGAAGAGAAACGAGAATAAATTTTTTTATGTTTAGTTACCTAGAATTTGAGTGAATGTGTTGACTATGAAGTGGCATCTTGTTAGAATGTTGTTAATCACTATGTAGAAAAGGTGACACCTCACTTTCTCCTCTTTCTTCATGTTGATATATGAAAGCTCTTACTCTTTCCCTCATGTCATAAACTACGTGAAGTGAGGAATACTTCAAGTTTTAGATAATGGACAAATGATAAAACATATTCAATTCTATCCCACCACGTTTCAAGTATTTTCTCCACGGTGCCATCTCTACATCATGCTTATTGTAGGAGTTTCATTATTTACTAGTCACTGTGTTTTGGAGATCATTCTTGATTTGAACAAACCTCTTAAAACGTCACAACAACAGAGGCAAAGTGAGGGTTCGACAATGGCAATATAAACTTGAGATTGCTAAAGTTATTAAACTTATAGAGTTTGTTGAGTGGTTCATAAGAAATTATTTTTATAAATTATGCATCTTCTGTTAAAACCATGATCCAACTATGTTCTTCATATTGACATTATTCACATTGGTATTCTTTGTTGCACAATATTTAAGTGCAAGGTTAAGAAATAAGAGTATGGACAACACATGTTAAGAATATTTACTTCCAATTAAATCCTCAGTCACCCTACAAACTAATGTTTTATCTGTGATAACTTGTTTCAATATTTTCACCCCAACCTCCTCATCGTGTTGTTTACGTGGGTCCGAATAAAGAATCCACACTTGCCATTCCCTTCACAATTCACAGCCTCTGAGAAAAACCAGTCTTCTTATGGTCACCGCCATAAGTTTTTAAGAGGCCTTTGAGGATTGACCCAATTGTCACACACTAAATTCAACCTATTTTCTGCCCAAGTGCTTCTGATCAGTTCCAGTAGCCTTTTGGTATGACCTCGAGTCTTCTTGAAGCAATGAAGTCTACAACAAATATTGTATCTGGCATGCGCATAGAACAAATTTGTCTATTTGTTGCATATGTGAGTGCACAATAAAATTTATGTTTCCTCCTAAATGAAATGGAAGGCTGGTGGAATAAAAGAACCATGCAATCTCTATATTTAACTTTTGATGATGATCATCACTGAAAATTTTCTCAATTTGCAACGTATAGCTTGCCTTCCTCTTCTTTGATCCATCCTTCTAGTCGAAATACACCAATTCAGAAAATTCCCATTCTTTGATGTCTAACCAAAACCGAACTGGATGAAGCTTTAATTGATGATAAAAAATAAAAAATAAAATCTCCTTTGGCATGTTGCTTTTGAGGCTCATCGCCGTAGGAGATTTTGAAGTTTCTCGGTTCCTTGTTAGGACATCATTGATACCTTGATATAAAATTTGAGGCAAATGTGTTTTTATCCTAAAAGTATATACCTTGAACTCTCCATTACCAAAGTTACAGATGAAAGGGATATTTCCTCTAATTTTTGGAAGTTCCCAATATCTTGGCATAATTCTACACTGGAATTTAAATATGTGGCGTGGATTTCAAATTGTTAACCTTCATCATCTTTCTAAATTTACAACAAATGGTCCAACATGCAGTGATTTGGGCTTTTGCAGCGCTGACCAATAAGCAGACTAATTAGAAAAAGTGATAGCATCATATTTACTAGAGCAATAAGAACTACAAGAAGGCCTAGGTGAACGTAGATGGGGAGGCAATTAAAAAGGTTATGGTAATGCTTCATGTAATCAAGGAGATGGCATAGTATATTGCTGGCAAACTTGATTACCAAGTTGGTCAGAAGTAATCGTTAGCATCTGGAACGATGCTTTAACTTGGTTGAAATCCAATGTTTTGACCATCTTGGATCATTTTTTTCAAATTCAATCCCAATATTGCTGACAAAGGTTGATTTGGAGAAAATTTTAGGAATATAAGCATAAGACAACCCCAGTGGGGGGGGGGGACCGAAAATTAGAAGCAGGAAGGAGACAGGGAGAGAGACCGTGTTGGTGTGACCTCCATCCATTATTATTGTACCTTGTTAGGGTTTGAAAGGGAAAGGAGATGTACAAATGCAAGAGGTTTCATTGTCGAATTTTTTTGTAATGAGTATGGATGACTGATATTTTGTAATGAATGTCTTTTTTGTTGGAAAGAGAGAGGATATTGTCGAGGAAGTCGACAAGGATCGTCGAGGGATCGTCGAGGAAGTCGTCGACGAAAGACGAGGAAGAAGCAGCAGCAAAACAGGTTAACAGCAGTAGCAGCAGGTGTTCGGTCGACCGGCCCGGTCGACCGCCCGCAGTAGCAGGAGCTCGTCGTCGACCGGCCCGTCGACCGGCCCGGTCGACCGACGTGCACAACATGCACAAGGAGGGAGCTCGGTCGACCACCCGGTCGACCGACAGTCGGGTTGCGAGCTGCGATTGCTGATTTAGAAATCTGTTGTATTTAAACGGGATTTCTAGGGTTTTGTTGTACCAAGGAAAGTAGCAGCTCTCTTGATACTCAGAGGTGCTGCATCCATTGTAATTGATTGTCTAAATCAATAGAATCTCTCTTTCATTGCCCCGAGGACGTAGGCAACAAGGCCGAACCTCGTTAATCGTTGTTTTTCGTGTGTTCTTTCTCTGGTTTTTGGTATTTGTGCTGTTTTGAGAATTTGTTCTTCGTGCTTAGGAGATTCAGGGATTCCTCTTCTGGTTGTTGTCGGTGCACAACAAGTGGTATCAGAGCTTCCCAGGTTTCGCTTGGGATTTTTTCTGGAGATTCGGAGGGCTTCGGGATCTGATTCGGTGGAGATCGTGTGTCGATCTCAGATCAGAGGTAGTCGTGCTCGTAGGATCGTGTGTCGATCTCAGAAGGACGCAAGGAGTGCTCAAGGAATCTTTGGTGGAGTAGATCCGGTGAGAAACTCAATCTAGGGTTTCAGGAAGGAGGTAAAAATCCAATTTTTATTAAAGTTGTGATCTATTTCCAGTTGGTTTTTTTCGCATAGATAGAGGATCAAGTAATCTAGATGGCAGAAGAAAGTACTTCGATTAAGACCATGAATTCTCATCTGAGGATTGACGTGGTGAAGTTTAATGGCACAAATAATTTCGAGATGTGGAGATGTGAGGTTATGCATGCCCTGAATGCATCAAACCTCGAGGATACTCTCCTTCTGGAGAAGAAGAGAAGCACGACCACTGATGAAGAGTGAGAAAATGAACAGGTCTGCGTGTGGGTTGATTCGTTCATGTTTAACACAAGACATAAAATATCTTGCGTTACATGAGACGTCGGCGAAGCATTTGTGGGAGACCCTTGAGAAGAAATATCTGACCAAGAGTATTGAATCTAGATTGCAGCTTAAGAGTAAGCTGTACCGGTTTCAAATGAAGAAGGGGAGCTCCGTGAATGAACACATCAACCGCTACACGAAGCTTCTTACAGATTTGGTGAACGTGGATGTCAAGATAGATGAGGAAGACAAGGCGATAATCCTCCTGAACTCACTCCCGGCGGAGGAGTATGAGACATTCACTCTAACCTTTATCAATGGTAGACAGACTCTGGACTATCATGAGGTGTCGTCCGCACTGGCAAGTTATGAGACAAGGAGAAAGGAGAGACATCCTTCTCAGTCAAGCTCATCAGCGGAGGCACTGGCAGTAAGAGGCAAGGGTTCATCAAGGAAGGGTAAGGAGGAAAGAGGAAGATCAAAGTCCAGGCCAGGGTTCAGGGATCTTAAAAGGAATCAGTGTGCCTTCTGTAGAGAGATAGGGCACTGGAAAGTGAATTGTCCAAAGTTCAAAGGAAAGAAAAAGGAATCGAAGTCTGAGGCAAATCTCGCAAAGGTGGTTAACACTCAGAGCAGTAAATCACAGGCAGATGGATCAGACTCAGATTCGTCGGTGTTCTCATTCTCAGTTACAACTCCCATCGTAGGCTACTCAGGTGAAAATGAGTGGATCATGGATACAGGTGCTACATACCATGTATGCCCCAATCGGGACTGGTTTACAAGCTTTGAGAAGCTGGAAGGGTGTTCAGTCGTTATGGGCGACGATCATCCATGCATCATGGAGGGTGTTGGTACAATCCAAATCAGAATGTTTGATGGGATGGTGAGGGAGCTGAAGGAAGTGAGGTATGTACCTCAGTTGAAGAGAAACCTGATTTCCGTTGGAGCTTTGGAGTCATTGGGCCTTGTGGTGTCGATTAAAGGAGTTCTTAGAATGACAAAAGGTTCGATGGTGGTGTTGAAGGCCGATCGCCGGAACAACCTATACTACTTGAAGGGTAGTACGGTGACAGGGCAAGTGGCGGCTTCTACCAGTTCAGAGGAAGATTCAACCAGGCTGTGACACATGAGGCTGGGACATGCAGGAGAGAAGTCATTGCAAACTCTTGCGAGGCAAGGGTTATTGAAGGGTGCCGAAACCTGCAAGATGGAATTCTGTGAACACTGTATCATCGGCAAGAAGACCAAGGTGAAGTTCGGCACAGCATCACATTGCACCGAGGGGATTCTTGACTATGTTCACACGGATGTCTGGGGACCTACCAAGACTGCATCAATTGGAGGTAACCATTATTTTGTGTCGTTTATTGATGACTATTCTAGGCGGTGCTGGGTATATACCATGCGACACAAAGGGGAAGTCCTAGAATTGTTCGTGATTGCGGGCTGCGATTGCTGATTTAGAAATCTGTTGTATTTAAACGGGATTTTTAGGGTTTTGTTGTACCAAGGAAAGTAGCAGCTCTCTTGATACTCAGAGGTACTGCATCCATTGTAATTGATTGTCTAAATCAATAGAATCTCTCTTTCATTGCCCCGAGGACGTAGGCAACAAGGCCGAACCTCGTTAATCGTTGTTTTTCGTGTATTCTTTCTCTGGTTTTTGGTATTTGTGCTGTTTTGAAAATTTATTCTTCGTGCTTGGGAGATTCAGGGATTCCTCTTCTGGTTGTTGTCGGTGCACAACATTTTTAGTCATGAGTAACACATTACAGATGATTGAGGCCACTTCGGCTGTTGATTGTGTACCATTTAGGATAAATACAGCTCTGAATGATGTTGTGCATACAAGGTAAACAGTGGGTGAAAGGGAGAGGGTAGTGGGCTTGTTAATGTGGCCTGATTTGTTTGTGTATGTTTAATTTTAGATAGCTCTCCTTCTCTAAACTAGTCGACTACCTAATAGATACTTGTGCGTGAGAGCCTGCGCTATCGCGCACGTCAACATGTTAGAAGAATTTTCTTCACTAGGTACAGGAGGAATTTTTTCACCACGAGACTTATTTCTTATGTGCAGGATATGGTTTTGTCTTGTTGTAGGTTGATGCAGCTATTGTTCGAATCATGAAGACGAGGAAAGTACTTAGCCACACTCTTCTAATAACTGAGCTCTTTCAGCAGGTAATATGCAAACCAATTAGCAACTTTTTCTTCATGGTCGCCTGCCCTGCTCATGTAGGTAACTTTTTATTTCTTTCAGCTCAAATTTCCAATAAAGCCAGCAGACTTGAAGAAAAGGATAGAGAGCCTTATTGATAGAGAATACCTAGAACGGGACAAGAACAACCCACAGATATACAACTATTTGGCTTGATACTATTTCACCGGTGTGACCTTTCTGCCTTAGTTAAGTGACCGCTTGAGACAACCATTGTACAGAGAGCTTTAGCATCTTTCTTTCTTGTTCCTTTGAAAGACATCACAAACTGTATAAGTGTTATCTTTCACTTTCAGAGTTTGTTCTTGTTCTGAAGAGAATTTGTTGTCATATTTGCAAAAGTAACGTGTGATTTTTCAAGGTTGGACTGCTATCTCCTTTCCTTTTTGATTCTTTAGAGTGGATGCTTGACAAGGATTTTGAAAAACGTAGATGCTTGGCAAATGTATATCAAGATGTTCTTGTTCCATTATTGCAGATCTTTGCCTTGGATTAGTGTGCTCACCACCACTAAGAGTCTGATCAACCTTAATCAAATACAACACAAGGCACATTCATAATCTATTTCCTCACAATAAATATTTCATTTAAAAGGTCCTATTTGTTGAATCACCGGAACGTACAGGAGCGGATATTGGCGCTCACCGGTTTGATAAAGGCACCTATTAGATTAGTACACCCACAAAATTGATAAACGCGTCCCACTCAAATTAAAAAAAAACCCTTACTCTCTCTAAACTTATAATTTTTTAGAATTTCTAATATGCCCTCATCTTCTTCATCAACAAACTCGTTGTCTCTCCCCCTCTCTCTCACAACTCTCTCCCCGCACCACCCCTACTCGTTGGGGTGTATTAATTAATTTTGGTAGGTGTATTCATCAATATGAAGGTTGAAATTTGTAATTTTTGATAACTTTAAGGGTATTTGTGTCTTTTTATTTAGGGTTATAATTATCAATCAAATTTTTACAAATTTTGGTTGGGGCCTTAATCACGAGAGCGTATATTGCCACCCCAAAAGATGAGAAAAGCACCCCCTAGATTAAAACACTCACCATTTTGATAAATGCACCCTAAAAAATTTAAAAATGGTCAAAATGCCCTCTTCTTCTTATTCTCCTCCTGTTCCTCTCCCTCCCTCGCCGGTGACCCCCGACCCCTCGCCAGCGACCCCCCGACTTTCGCTTTCCCTTCTCTCCCTCACTCCCATTCCCCGGCGAACCCGCTGACCTCCCCGGCGCTCCTCCCCCCTCCTCGGCGCTACTCCTCCCCTTCCTCCCTCTCTGTTCGGCCAGAATGGCCGACCAGAGAGGGGAAGGGGGGTGCACCGGGGAGGGGGAGCGCCGGGAGGGGGGGTGTAAGGATTGGGCGCGGGGGGGGGGGGGGGGGGATCAGAGAAGGAGGGGGCATCGCCGATGGGGCTCGTCGTCGTTCGCCGGGGAAGAAGAAGGAGATGGAAAAGAGGAATGGGGCATTTTAGTTCTTTTCACGAGGGTATTTGTGTCCAAAAGTATAATGACACACTTGTAATTCTTTGTGAGGTGCCTTCCTCATTTTTTAGGGTGATAATTAAAATTGAAGGAAGAGAGGTTTTCTCTTGTCACTCCTATAGAAACTCTATCTATCCGTCTGTCTTCATCCGCAAAAGAGAGAGCAGCATCGACCCACTCCTTCTTTCTCTCTCGGCTCTCCCTCCTTCCTTTCCCCCTCTTCTTCCTCTAGTTTTCCATCGAGAGCGACGATATACTAGTATATGCTCCCCTTAATCACTTTTTTAGGTGCCAATATCGGCTCCCGGAACCTACTTGTGAGTAGCTTAGCATGCTGACAGCATCTAGAGCTTTTGATACCCTCGATCTAACTTCATCTAGTGTCAGATTGAATTTATCAAGACCGAATGCAACATCTGCATCGACTGTGGACATCACAACCTATCAGACAATACGAGCATTCACATACATTTAACATCAAAAAATTCAGCATTGGACATGAAGTTTAACACAATTTTATAAGTCATCATCAAAATCTATCAAATTTTAGCATCACTGTGACTCCATATCCCAATCCATTTCAATGGGAATCTTAAATTAGGGGGAAAAATTGTTTTTTCTCTTATAAGAAAAAGCAAGAATCTGCCGATTAGGTTTTTGAAACAAGCAGCTCTTCGGGCTATCGATGTGAAGATTTCCGTCGGTTGGATTGAGTAAACCAGCTAAAACCTGCACAAATTAAAAGAAAAAACTGGTGTTTTTAATAAAGAAAAAGAAAGTCAAAAAAAAAAAAAAAAGAATTGAAGAGGGTTAATTTAATTGAAATTACTTTGAGAAGATGGACTTGCCGCAAGCGTTGGGGCCAAGGAGCATCCAGAGCTGGCCTCGGGGGACTCGAATGGAGCAGCCCTTGAGAATGGGCAGGAGCCTCCCTTGCCTCGTCAACGCCGAGAAGCTCAAGTTGCGGCCCTCGATGGCCACATGATGACCGCCGCCGTGTTCGCCTCTCTCGACGAGACTGCAGACAGGAGACAAGAAGCTGGGAGTGTGATGAGGCAGCAGCAGTGGCATAATAGAGAGAGAGAGAGAGAGAGAGAGAGAGAGAGAGAGGCACTGCTACAGTGCTACTGCTTCTTCGGCCCTTGGAGGCTATAATAATTAATTTCCAGGTTTCTGCGGTTTTCAGTTTCCCTTCTAAAAGTAAGAAAAATATTTTTTCTACACGCATTTAACTTTCACACTTCTTCTCCACACATAAAACACTAATGGACACTTTCGAAAATATTAAGTAAAACACATTGTTTTGGCTCTTGAATCTGAAACTTTCATGACTTGATCTTACTCTATTTTTTGCCATCACACTAGCTCACAAGTCTGAATTGTTAGTGAAATCTATTTAAAGATTATTTGATTCCAAACAAATTTCTTTTCCCCCTCTTTTGAAGGAGAAAAACAACTGAAGTCACCTATTGCATACCAAGAAAGTATTTTCACCTCCATGAGTAGAAGAAAAAAAATAGAAATATGTCCATTTTAATTAGATTGGTGATTGTGTAGGCTAATTATTTTTTTTGATCTGTCAACTTTTGATTTGTACCTAGTAAACAACCCCTACTAGTCTCAATTGATTGTCGACACACAATGAAGAAATAACTAGTTGAAGTACTTTTTTACCTCTATGAGTAGAAAAAAAATAGAAATATGTACATTTTAATTAGATTGGTGATCGTATAGGCTAATTATTTTTTTCTTGGTCTGCCAACTTTTGATTTGTACCTAGTAAATAACCCCTACTAGTCTCCATCGGTTGTCGACACACCAATGAAGAAACAAGCAGTTTGTCAACCTATGGTCTGAGTATTAGTGCTCTAGAGTTAGAATAGAGCGGTGTGTGTGTGAGATAAAGAAGTATCACATACCCAAACATCAAGCCAAAGTCAAATATTATCACATCGTGAACAAAATTTGAGGTCTTGTTTGAATACTTCCATTGAATAGAGTATACTCCACCAGGAAAGAAAAACATGAGTAGGTAAGTGCATTCAAAGACACTGTCCATCATAGTACAAATGCTTCACGAAATGGACCAAAGGCGAATCTGTTTGGTAACGACGTTCTTAAAACACTTAGCGTGGAGAGAGAGATTGAGGTGAAGACTGACAACTCTCAAGTGCCCCCATCTCTCATGTAGCAAACAACTTCGCAATTTAAAATAATGATGTCAACAATCTCATGTTGCCCATTTCAAACAAAGAGCATGCGATTTCATGCTTCATTCTTGATTGCTACGTGTGTCAGTTCTGCACTTGTAAACTAAGGATTAGAATCATATTTATGCCTCGAGTGAAAATGGAGAGAACCATCATATGGGTGCTAAGGGGCTGTTTGGTTGCAAGGAAGTGGGCGGAAGTAAGGAAGTAGGGAAGTATAATTGCTCACTTTCCCATTCATCCAAACACCGGAAAAGGAAAATAAAAAAACCCTTTTCCTTTTCTCTTTTATCTTTTACACAATCATTTTCTCACTTCCAGAGTGCTACAGTTAATTTTGTGGTCATGTAAATCTCATTTGTAATAAGTTATAGTACAAAACAGTTAATTTTTTGATCATGTAAATCTCACTTGCATTCTAATTACAGTCTATTTTTTATTTTTTATAATTAATTTTTATTTTAATATTATTTTATGGTCAACTTTGTGGTCAACTTTTTCAATTCCACTTTCACATTACCATCCAAACACCGGAAAAGACAAAACATTTTCCAAACCACACTTGTAACGCCCCGATCCCGGCGATACGGGGACGTCACTGCGACGTATATACGCAAGTCCGAATTACCTTCCCGTATATACGCTAAGCATCAGTACAGACAAGAATCAGAGTACGGAAGCAGTGGTGCATTATACATTCCAACACATATATATATATACAATCACAGAGTTATCACCAGAGGTGATGAATATTACAATAATAATACATCACAGATATGCGCAAATGCGAGAATACAAAAGATATACATGTATGGACAACATAAAAGATACATGTATATGAACAGTACAAAAGAGTGCTCACGAGGTAACTGGAGAGACCACGCTACCGCTGCGCTACTCTGATCAATAACAGGGGGAAATCCTCACGCTCCAAACTCCATGACCTGGACATGAGAATCCAGGGGAGTCAGTGAAACTCCCCAGGCGAGTATGATACAAAGCCAGGTGGCGAGCCAGGAGGAACACAAGTGTCAAACTCAGAAGACAGGAGGGTTAGAACACAAATGAAGTATATATAAGAACGGGTATAACGTAACAATCGTAAAACAGGAAATCCGAAGTAAAACTGATCACAAACAAAATTGATTGTATACGCTTAGGTTACGGTCCCATGAGACTAATACATCGAAGGAATAATCCAAACAAGGAAACCCTCATCTATATACCTTTATCTCATGCCACCGAAAATCCAAGCGTATAGAATCAGAGTTGCAAAGTAGTCATAACAAGAATACATAACAGATGTGACAAGAGTGCATAACAGGTACCAAAACAGGAATCATAACAGTAATCATAACTGGGGTCACAGGAAACACCTATTATTATTATTACTCGTCTGACCCATATATCTCGGTATGTGACCTGGTGTACGGCCAACCCACATACATCCATATATAAGCAAGTCGAGGGTTGTTAACGGAAGTAGATGGAGAACTGATAGAACTTCTTATAGTGGTTTCCATACACCTGGAACCAGCTTTGGAGGCCCAAAGTCCCCCTATTCAGTAATTCAGATTCACTACCGCCAGTACATATATATATGTGTATATACATACTTTTATACCCCACCACTATAAGCAAGATATCATTCCGGCATCCATCACTTCCTCCCATACCCATACAAGTTGTCCTTTTTATGGTTTATTAACAGAATTATCAGGCTACGGGAAACAAATGTACATAACAGTAATAGCCCTACAGATTCAAGAGGTGGCCCCCACAGATTCAAGAGGTGGCCCCCACCGTGTGGTGTGGCACTTTGTTCCGTGTGGCACTTTGTTCTGAGGGAGTGGATTCTAGAGGTGGCCCCCACCGAGTATGGTGTGGCACTTAGTTCCATAAAATAAGACAGGGTTCCCGTAAACAAGATAATCCTAAGGTCATGTGTATCATGCTTGGTTTTAAAGATAGCATGACAAGGTGGTGGTATATCAAGTAACATGCATAACAATGGATTGATAATAAGTCTGGGTAAGTCATGACATAACAAGATGGTCTTGCCAGATAGTGGCATGTCAGGTGGTCAGGTGATAACATACTGGAAGTTAGGTGATATACATGTGTTAAATAAAAACATGCAACTGACTAGTCTGAGGTAATGGTATGGCAAGGTAACATAAAGTAACTCAAAGTCCAACGACCACGAAGGGTCGGCCACGCATGGTATATGATGAAGAAACAAGCATATCATAAGCCTGGTACAAGCACATGATGAAGCTACCATAATACAAGCAATGTAGTGCAATACATGAATATGGAAATAAGAAGCGAAATACTTATCGACCGATGAAACGGGAAACTCAAATAGAGGCGAGACTACTCGCATACAAGAAAGTAGCGAGCGAGTGAGAATACTCGCCTAAACCTCAAAGCGCCGAAAGATCCGAAATCCACGAAATCCGGGGCACGCCATAAACTATGATATATATATGTAGAGTGAAGAGGAGAGAGAAAGAGAGAAGTGAAGATGATGTTAGTCAAGATACAAGTCAAGAAGTATAATATACAACATATAAACCAAGTATAAGGTCCAAGTTTGAGAAGGTAAATAACTGTAACAAACAGACAGAATTAGTCGACTAGGGTAGGATGAGTAGTCGACTAATAAAGGGGTTAGTCGACTAACAGTCTGGTATAGTCGACTAATACTGGGTTCCAGAGAGTTGATATTCTGATTCAGGAAAAGTTAGTCGACTAGGGTCATAGGGGTAGTCGACTAACAGACATGACAAGTCGACTGATAGTTAGGCTAAGTCGACTAATACTGTGATACAGAGAGTTAAGGTTTTGGTTCAGGAAAAGTTAGTCGACTAGGGTCAAGGGTGTAGTCGACTAAGGGCCTCTAGTCGACTGGGAACTAAGGTAAGTCGACTAATACTGTGTTTCCAGAAAAGGTTAAGTTTCAGCTAAGGGTTTCTAGTCGACTAATCTATAGGTCTAGTCGACTAATCGTCTGGAAACAGTAAACAGAACAGATTTCCTAGGGTTTGGGTTTGATGGCTAAATAATCATGGATTGAAGTCATAATTGAACATGATATGAATACACATGTATACTAAGAATAGACTAAGTCTAGATGAGTAAGATCACTCACCAAAGAGAGTGATTGGTCTCCATGAGGTGAGGGAGTGATGGTGGTGGTGATTGAAGTTGATGATGAAGAAGATGGTGATGATCCTTTGGTGTTGTTGATGCCCTTGTGGTTGCTTCCATGGTGATGAAGGAGGAAGAAGGTGAAGCTAAAGTGTTGGAGTAGTTGTTGAGGTGGTGGAGATGAAGAGGAGTTGGAGATGGTGAAGGCTAGGGCTTTGGTGAAGAGAAGAGAAGAGAAGAGAAGAGAAGAAAGAGAAAGTTGAAGTGAGAATGAATAAAGAAAGGAGAGGAAAAGTATTTATAGGTTTTGACTTTTGTGAAGGAGGTGCAAATATGATAGAAGAGAGGGGGGTTTTGTAAAGTGGGGAGGTGAGGTGAGTGTCCTTCACTTGGCCACTTGGCCGGCCATGGGAGAGAGAGAGAATGAGATATTTGTGGTGGAGATATCTTGGTGGAAGTTGGTGGAAGAAAAAGGAATTTTGGGATTTTGGAAAATAGGAAAAGCTAGGCTTGTGGAGGAAGGAAAGAAATAAAGGAAAAAGAAAAATGGAAAAGAAATTATAATGAGAAGATATTTTCTTGGGAAAGAAGATGAAAATAATGGAAGTGGCGGATTCTCGGAACTGAGTCGTGGATGCTGAAATCTTTCGGGAAAATACCGGAATCGTCCGAAATTCAAGTATCTCGGAACGACCCGAACTAATTATCAAAAATTAAGAATATTATATTAAGTATCATAGTGAAATCCGTTTTAAGAAATACTTTATAGTTTTGAAACTAAAAATCCCGGAACCAGTTATCTACCGACTCCGATGGAATTTTCATAAAATCATAAAATCCTCAGAAAAAGAATGTAGGTAGAAAATATGATTCTAAGAGATAATGTCTAAAGGACCATCATGAAATTCCTAACTGTTTGAGAATTAAAAATTCAGGAATCGGTCAGCGGCACTGGCCGACACCGGTTTTGAAGAAATTCATTTTAATTCCAGAAAAATCTAGAAAATCATAGAAAATATATAATAATGGAAAATGATATTTAAAACTAAAATCGGTCAAATCTAATCACCAGAAAGACCAAATCGAATAATATACTATAATCGGGTTCCTGGTTCGGACTGGGACTGACTCCGAGTCCACGAATCCAAATCCAAGACAAAACAATCATATAAGGAATTCATAAAGCAAAACAAATACAGGAAACAAATCGAAAAAATACGATCGGAAAATCTGAATACGCAACTAAGTACGTATTCCGGGAACGGGGTATTACAATCCACCCACCTTACAAAAATTGCGTCCTCGCAATTTCGTTAAGGGGTAAATTGAATACAAAGGGGACAAGGGTGGAATTTATACCAATTAAGATATGAAGCACTATAGGTAGGGCTCTCAAGTCAACTGAATAATAATCATACTCTGCATTTCCGGCTGATGATGTCGTGGCTGTGTAATAAATCTTTAGAATAATGCTGAATAATACTGATGATGTCGTGGCTGTGAAATAAATGAATACTGATGATGTCGTGGCTGTGTAATAAAGAAAACCCCGAAAATCCTGAGCATAATAAAGAAGACCGATAATTAAGAATCCGACTGCTGTCCTCTGAAAGATAGCCAGATCAAGATCGATCTGGAGAATACCAAGCTTCATAGAATTGGCCGAAGAGATCACATAATAGCTTCATTCTGAACCAGCCACTACCTCTCTAGTCTAGTCATATCTTAAAATAGTATAAGGCTTCATAAAACCAAAACATGGAAGGGATATGGAAAGGATTTAGGAATCAAAGGAAGGGACTAGGAATCAAAGGAAAGATAGTCAAGAAATAGATAACTCTGCACTTGTAGTTGGAATGTATAACCAAGACTCATGTATTCCAGTTGCAAATCTCTTTACCATTGATTTGCCTTCTGGACGTACTGAGGAGGTTAGAGCCTAAGCTGACCTAAGCTCTGACGAGCCTAAGTTGACCTATGCTCTGATACCATCCTGTAACGCCCCGATCCCGGCGATACGGGGACGTCACTGCGACGTATATACGCAAGTCCGAATTACCTTCCCGTATATACGCTAAGCATCAGTACAGACAAGAATCAGAGTACGGAAGCAGTGGTGCATTATACATTCCAACACATATATATATATACAATCACAGAGTTATCACCAGAGGTGATGAATATTACAATAATAATACATCACAGATATGCGCAAATGCGAGAATACAAAAGATATACATGTATGGACAACATAAAAGATACATGTATATGAACAGTACAAAAGAGTGCTCACGAGGTAACTGGAGAGACCACGCTACCGCTGCGCTACTCTGATCAATAACAGGAGGAAATCCTCACGCTCCAAGCTCCATGACCTGGACATGAGAATCCAGGGGAGTCAGTGAAACTCCCCAGGCGAGTATGATACAAAGCCAGGTGGCGAGCCAGGAGGAACACAAGTGTCAAACTCAGAAGACAGGAGGGTTAGAACACAAATGAAGTATATATAAGAACGGGTATAACGTAACAATCGTAAAACAGGAAATCCGAAGTAAAACTGATCACAAACAAAATTGATTGTATACGCTTAGGTTACGGTCCCATGAGACTAATACATCGAAGGAATAATCCAAACAAGGAAACCCTCATCTATATACCTTTATCTCATGCCACCGAAAATCCAAGCGTATAGAATCAGAGTTGCAAAGTAGTCATAACAAGAATACATAACAGATGTGACAAGAGTGCATAACAGGTACCAAAACAGGAATCATAACAGTAATCATAACTGGGGTCACAGGAAACACCTATTATTATTATTACTCGTCTGACCCATATATCTCGGTATGTGACCTGGTGTACGGCCAACCCACATACATCCATATATAAGCAAGTCGAGGGTTGTTAACGGAAGTAGATGGAGAACTGATAGAACTTCTTATAGTGGTTTCCATACACCTGGAACCAGCTTTGGAGGCCCAAAGTCCCCCTATTCAGTAATTCAGATTCACTACCGCCAGTACATATATATATGTGTATATACATACTTCTATACCCCACCACTATAAGCAAGATATCATTCCGGCATCCATCACTTCCTCCCATACCCATACAAGTTGTCCTTTTTATGGTTTATTAACAGAATTATCAGGCTACGGGAAACAAATGTACATAACAGTAATAGCCCTACAGATTCAAGAGGTGGCCCCCACAGATTCAAGAGGTGGCCCCCACCGTGTGGTGTGGCACTTTGTTCCGTGTGGCACTTTGTTCTGAGGGAGTGGATTCTAGAGGTGGCCCCCACCGAGTATGGTGTGGCACTTAGTTCCATAAAATAAGACAGGGTTCCCGTAAACAAGATAATCCTAAGGTCATGTGTATCATGCTTGGTTTTAAAGATAGCATGACAAGGTGGTGGTATATCAAGTAACATGCATAACAATGGATTGATAATAAGTCTGGGTAAGTCATCACATAACAAGATGGTCTTGCCAGATAGTGGCATGTCAGGTGGTCAGGTGATAACATACTGGAAGTTAGGTGATATACATGTGTTAAATAAAAACATGCAACTGACTAGTCTGAGGTAATGGTATGGCAAGGTAACATAAAAGTAACTCAAAGTCCAACGACCACGAAGGGTCGGCCACGCATGGTATATGATGAAGAAACAAGCATATCATAAGCCTGGTACAAGCACATGATGAAGCTACCATAATACAAGCAATGTAGTGCAATACATGAATATGGAAATAAGAAGCGAAATACTTATCGACCGATGAAACGGGAAACTCAAATAGAGGCGAGACTACTCGCATACAAGAAAGTAGCGAGCGAGTGAGAATACTCGCCTAAACCTCAAAGCGCCGAAAGATCCGAAATCCACGAAATCCGGGGCACGCCATAAACTATGATATATATATGTAGAGTGAAGAGGAGAGAGAAAGAGAGAAGTGAAGATGATGTTAGTCAAGATACAAGTCAAGAAGTATAATATACAACATATAAACCAAGTATAAGGTCCAAGTTTGAGAAGGTAAATAACTGTAACAAACAGACAGAATTAGTCGACTAGGGTAGGATGAGTAGTCGACTAATAAAGGGGTTAGTCGACTAACAGTCTGGTATAGTCGACTAATACTGGGTTCCAGAGAGTTGATATTCTGATTCAGGAAAAGTTAGTCGACTAGGGTCATAGGGGTAGTCGACTAACAGACATGACAAGTCGACTGATAGTTAGGCTAAGTCGACTAATACTGTGATACAGAGAGTTAAGGTTTTGGTTCAGGAAAAGTTAGTCGACTAGGGTCAAGGGTGTAGTCGACTAAGGGCCTCTAGTCGACTGGGAACTAAGGTAAGTCGACTAATACTGTGTTTCCAGAAAAGGTTAAGTTTCAGCTAAGGGTTTCTAGTCGACTAATCTATAGGTCTAGTCGACTAATCGTCTGGAAACAGTAAACAGAACAGATTTCCTAGGGTTTGGGTTTGATGGCTAAATAATCATGGATTGAAGTCATAATTGAACATGATATGAATACACATGTATACTAAGAATAGACTAAGTCTAGATGAGTAAGATCACTCACCAAAGAGAGTGATTGGTCTCCATGAGGTGAGGGAGTGATGGTGGTGGTGATTGAAGTTGATGATGAAGAAGATGGTGATGATCCTTTGGTGTTGTTGATGCCCTTGTGGTTGCTTCCATGGTGATGAAGGAGGAAGAAGGTGAAGCTAAAGTGTTGGAGTAGTTGTTGAGGTGGTGGAGATGAAGAGGAGTTGGAGATGGTGAAGGCTAGGGCTTTGGTGAAGAGAAGAGAAGAGAAGAGAAGAAAGAGAAAGTTGAAGTGAGAATGAATAAAGAAAGGAGAGGAAAAGTATTTATAGGTTTTGACTTTTGTGAAGGAGGTGCAAATATGATAGAAGAGAGGGGGGTTTTTGTAAAGTGGGGAGGTGAGGTGAGTGTCCTTCACTTGGCCACTTGGCCGGCCATGGAGAGAGAGAGAATGAGATATTTGTGGTGGAGATATCTTGGTGGAAGTTGGTGGAAGAAAAAGGAATTTTGGGATTTTGGAAAATAGGAAAAGCTAGGCTTGTGGAGGAAGGAAAGAAATAAAGGAAAAGGAAAAATGGAAAAGAAATTATAATGAGAAGATATTTTCTTGGGAAAGAAGATGAAAATAATGGAAGTGGCGGATTCCCAGAACTGAGTCGTGGATGCTGAAATCTTTCGGGAAAATACCGGAATCGTCCGAAATTCAAGTATCTCGGAACGACCCGAACTAATTATCAAAAATTAAGAATATTATATTAAGTATCATAGTGAAATCCGTTTTAAGAAATACTTTATAGTTTTGAAACTAAAAATCGCGGAACCAGTTATCTACCGACTCCGATGGAATTTTCATAAAATCATAAAATCCTCAGAAAAAGAATGTAGGTAGAAAATATGATTCTAAGAGATAATGTCTAAAGGACCATCATGAAATTCCTAACTGTTTGAGAATTAAAAATTCAGGAATCGGTCAGCGGCACTGGCCGACACCGGTTTGAAGAAATTCATTTTAATTCCAGAAAAATCTAGAAAATCATAGAAAATATATAATAATGGAAAATGATATTTAAAACTAAAATCGGTCAAATCTAATCACCAGAAAGACCAAATCGAATAATATACTATAATCGGGTTCCTGGTTCGGACTGGGACTGACTCCGAGTCCACGAATCCAAATCCAAGACAAAACAATCATATAAGGAATTCATAAAGCAAAACAAATACAGGAAACAAATCGAAAAAATACGATCGGAAAATCTGAATACGCAACTAAGTACGTATTCCGGGAACGGGGTATTACAACACTTCCCAACAACATCCAAACACCGGAAGTGAAAAACACAGGCTATGCTGCAGCGATGACGAGGCTTCTTGGAGCCTACTAGGGTTGGGAAGATCTTTAAAAAAAGAAAAAGAAAAGAAAAGAAAAGAAAAGAAAGAATAAAATTGTTATTATGAAATTTTTATTGCCCATTTCTTTTGAATTGCGTTCTTAGATTATGAACATACTTCACTCTCATAAGCACACACATCCATATCACCTTGTTATTAGAGTGTTAAAATAGAGGAAGTTAGAATAATGCTCGAAGTTCACCCTTTCCACAATCCTAGCCAAGTGGGTAAGTTAGCTGTTCATACATTTTACTTTATTTTATACTAATGGCACTCAGCTTTATCTTAGCTTCAATATCGATGGTTTCACAGTCTTCAATACATTTTACAAAATGTATGGGTTGCCACCTCCACAAGGAGGCGAAGGTGAAAGCTAGTCTCCATCCAAACCCAGTACAGACTTGTGAAGGCCAAAACTTTAGATCTCCTCCCCATCTCAAACCCTACTTGCATTCCTTCCTATAAAATAAAATCCATAAAAAAATTTGTAGTCAAAACAATCCTTGACCACGACTTAACTCCCTCCAACGAGGGACGTTAACAATAACGGTGTTGTTAACACCCAATCAACCCCTCTCTTTGCTTCCTCAACCTCTCCAATGGAACTCCCTCTACCGGTCCCCTTCCTCCACAAATTTCACGGGTTTATTTATTATTACTTCTCACAGCCACTCACTTTTCTTTACTTTACCACCGCCTCATCATCATTAATTAAAAAATTAACTCAAAAACCAAGCAATTATTATTAATTAAACCGACTGAAATGGGTTTTCTCCTGTGACTCATATAGAAATTTTGTTCGTCTATCTGTTCTTTTGTCCGTCTTTATCCGCGAGAGAGATCAACGTCGACCTCTTCCTTCTCCCTCCTCTCTCAGCTCCTCCTCTTTCCTCCTTCTCCTGACCGACCGGTCAGTTTCTCACCGCCGGCGACAGTATACTACTTAACAAATATAATTATCAAAACCGGCCAAAAAGAGATTTTCTCCTGTAACTCATAAAGAAACTTTATCCTTCCGTCTGTCCGTCTCTCAGCTCCCCTCCTTCTTCCTCCTACTCTTCTTCTCTCTCCTCCTCCTGACCGATCCGTGAGTTTTCCACCAACAGCAGTGGTTACTACTAATTATTTTTATTTGTTTATATTATCCCACGTGAGTCCACCACAGAGACGACAGATCTTATGGAGCCGAGCCCCAACGCCTGAGCGACGCGTCACCGCTGGCTCGCCAACCAGCCCAATCGATATGCGACTTTTAAATATTATTATTGGTGCGCTTACTGTTGCTGCTTGTTGGAGCTTCTCTCTCTCTCTCTGCGCTACTGTTTTGGGGAAAAAAGAGAAAGAAAAAGCGTTGAAAAATAACCAGAATAAAAAGTAGGTTTTTTTCGCGGGGGGCTGTGGACTGGCGACTGAGCTGGTGGCGGCTGCGTCGCTGATCTCTTCCCTCTCTTTCTACGGCGAAGTCCTGGCGACGGAGGTACAATCTGAGTCTTATCAATTCTTTTTTGTGAATTTAGTCTTTTTGTTGAGAAAGATCTTCAACTGGAAGAATTCGGTGGCCAGTTATTGGAGGGAATAGTTGACGGGAGGGTTTGGGTTGACCTGAGCTGATCTCACTGGATCTTGTTGCTTTTGTATGTTTTTCTTCATAGTGTTTGCTGTACAAATTGTTTGGATTGGTGCAGACACTTGAAGAACTGGGGAAAGAACTGAGATTTGTGAGGGTGCTGTGTGATACGTACTCGTAATTTGTTCCTGAGCTGTTTGAATGGATTATTTGGCAAGTTTTGGCTTGTTTCCCTCTGGGTCAGATCAGAGGAAACAAATTTAATGATTGATTCTTTCGCTTTTTTGACTGTAATTAATTTTGTAGCATATAAGGGAAGTTATTGAGGTTCTTAAATAGCTTTCTAAGTTGACTAATTGCTGATCTGGGTAGAGATCAATGTGAGGAAAACTACTTATTCTAGCTTTACAAATTAGTTGTGAATTTCGCTTTGCTGCAGGTGATTGGTTTATAGTGGCTGGAGCTGTCTTGCGATATTTGGAAGATTTACTCTTTATGTTTATTTGGCCGGATCACAACTTTCCCTTCAGGAAAAGAGGCGGTATATGTTTTCTCGAGAAACCATCTGACTTGTTGGTCCTCTGGATCTTGCTTGATTGATTCCATGGGAGGAAGCATCCAGTAGATATCGTGCAGCTTGGGAGCAGTAGGTTTTGGGAATAGTTGTTGGGAGTAGCATCTCAGCAGATCGTTGAAGACATATACTGGTGTATCGTCTTTTTCCCATGCTAACAAATTATTATTTGGACAAACTTGTGACTAAGTAAAGCTTCTAGGATCGAATCTGCAAGATTTGGAATTGGTCAGGGACTTTGAGTGATCATTGCTTTCTGCTATTTTCGGAAGATAGTGGATTGTTGAAGTTGGAAGCTTCAAGATGATAAATGACCAATAAAGAGAGTTAGCTGTACAACAGATATCACTGAATCAGTTGGCATCAGTTTGCAGGTTTTATCTGAATTGTCTTCACACCAGTTCTTTTACCAAATTTTCTGCAATTAATAGGCCTAGCCATGGCATCTGGGGTCGCTGGAGGCATGATAACTCATCTTTTTCCATCACTTGGACCTGCACTTATGATCTCTATGGGATATATTGATCTTGGGAAATGGGTGGCAGCGGTTGAGGGCGGGGCATGCTTTGGCTTTGACGTTGTTTTTCTGGTTCTTCTCTTCAACTGCACTGCTATTTTGTGTCAGTACCTTTCGATTTGTATTGGCATGGTCACTGGAAAGAATCTCGCAGAGGTATTATTATTTATTCCCTGTAAGTCTACTAATATTGCATATCTAGTCTTTATCCTTGTGCTGGATCTTTAACTATTTCTTAATGGAGCATGTATTTCTAGCTTATTGTATCCCCACTTTCCTGACCATCTATACATGGATGGAGAGGAACGGGGAGGGGTGGCGATATTACCAGATAACAGATTGCATTGAATGTGGAGTTACCCTTGTTTAGCATGTTTTGTCAAAGCTATTGTAGAACTGTCTACTGTGGCAGGGGAAAAGTCCAATAAATTGTTTTGTATGTGGAAAGTCTCTTAAACATGCTTGAAGGTATGAATTACTGTAAAAAGAAAGGACACACTATTCAGCAGATATGGAAGCCTTTGAGAAACATGTTTGCGATGTTTGAGGCATCAATTTTGTGTGTAATGTGCTTGATTGAGAATGGTAGACTAAATTTGTCCAGAGATTTATGATTTAGTGTCTCCATAACTATTTCTCAAGTACGATGGTGTGGTTCTTCTTCTGAGGAACAACTAAGATATAATAAACTTAGAACTTACATCCTTCTTATAGATCGAATACGGTTTTTCTTCAAACTTGAGGGGTGAAAACTTCAAACTATTTTTTATCTCATCCCCATGTATGAAGATGTAAACTTTGAAGTCAAAGGCAAATGGAAGGAACTAAATTCTCTCTTGTGTTCCTATGAAGATCCTCTCATATAATGTTACGTTTTTTTTAAAAGAGTAAATATAAATTATCCATGTGACAAGGTATATGACCATCCTATACTATATTTATCACTATTTATTTTTACTAAGGATATTTGGCAAGGTTTTGATAAGATTGTCTGAAAGACATTGTTTGACGTAAACCATTAGCTTGAGGTTTACATTGTATTTAAGAGCTATTGGATTCAAATCTTTACGTTGAAAGTTTAAACTATATGTATAATACCCCCATTTATTTTGCCTTTTTAAGGAACATGCCTCATGCCTTTCTTGCAGCTTGAAAGCCCATGAATTTGGCCGTAGTAGTTATCTAACTGTAGGTAGGCATGTAGCAGGTTGCTTATAAAGACAGAATAAATGAGGGTATTATAAATATATTTTAAATTCTCAACATCAAGGTTTGAATCTAACACCTCTTGCATATTATGTAAAGCTCAAGCAGATAGTTTACGGTAAACAATGTGTTTCATGGAATCTTTTGAAACAATCTTTATCAAAACATTTGTTAAATGTTCTTGGTAAAAGTGAATAGTGATAAATAGAGAATAGAGTGGTCATATACTGTGTCATATGGATAATCTATACTTAACTGTTTTTTTTTTAAAAAAAAGTTACATTATATGAGAGGATCTTCGTAGGAACATAAGAGATAATTTGGTTCCTTCCATTTGTATTTGGCTTTTTAAGCAACCTGTTGCAAGCCTTCCTTGCACGTCATGGGTCTTTAAGATTGTCCCAAAAATCCATGAATTTGGCCATAGTGGTTATCTAAAAGGTTTTGAACGGCCACTGACCTTAGATTGATATGCGGTTTTAACTTGCCTGGGCTGTTAGGTTGGACAAATGTTGTTGACATCTTTTAAGCCTACATAAACTACTTTGATATTATTTATTGGTTGATTTGGAAGAAACATAAGATCCATTCTAAGGGTTGTGGAATTAAATGTTGAATGGGTGCAGGAAGGATGCAGGGGTTGGTACGGTTCCCTTGAACTCCCACAAGTACTGAAACCTAAGTGTATTATTCTGATCACAATCTATCCACTTTGCAATCTAAGTAGTTGCGGTCGAATTTAGAATTGATCCAGCAAGACTATTTCCTAGGATGTTGAACATATATTGTTATGAGAAAACAAAACTGAAGATGACGGGTTGTGAGCCAAGAATTATGTAAAGCATTTCAGGTATCAGCTGATGCCATGCTTACATGGAAGATTGTACATGCTTCTTTCACCTGAAAGCTAGCAAGCATGGAAAGGAAGAAATACAATTTTACAGTGGGGTTTGAATTATGTTCTTTTACTCTTGCTGCTGTAATACCATCTTGGTAAGCACTTTTACCCAAAAGCTTAAGTAGATGGATGGTCAGCCAATAATTACGTAAAGTACTTCCCCTTATCTCCAACAAAGACCAATGGAACACAACCTTAATCAACAATGAACATATATTTACTTTTTTTTTTAATCATTTCTGATATTTTCTTTTGTATTTGCCAGTATCTCTTGCATAAATCAATGTGATGTAATGTTTATTGCAATTTATATTTATATTGCAACTTGCATATTATAGCATTTGTTTTTGATAACTTAGAATATCATGGACCCTATGAATAACTGTTCAATGTATATCTTTTTCATTCCACGCTAAAATCTGTATATCATTTGTGCAAAAGATTTGCAGTGAGGAGTATTGCAGGGTTGCATGCATGTTGTTGGGAGTGCAAGCAGAGCTATCCATGATAATTTCTGATGTAACCATGGTATGCTTCATTTAACCTCATCAGTTGTAAACATTTGTTCTGCCTTTTTTCACATGAATGCTTACAAGAAATTGAAAAATGTGAAACGGGCAAAATCATACTTGTTATCATTGATGTGAGGATTTAATTGCTGTTCTGTTGAAATTCCAGATTTTGGGAATTGGGCACGGGTTTAGCCTTCTATTTGGGATGGATCTCTTTGTGGGTATCTTTTGTGCCACAGTTGGTGTCATCTTAGTACCCTCATTTCTTAACCTCTTGGTAAAATTTGTGTATTCAATTTGTATTTCCTGTCAATGTTTGTATTGTGAGAAAGCACAAATTCCTATGTATAATCACTGCTACCTGGATTGCAGGACAATTGCAAGGCAGAAGTACTGTATATAGGCGTAGCTGGCTTTGCTTTGCTCTTCTATGTGTTTGGGGTGTTAATTAGTCAACCAGAGGTGCCACTTATAATCAATGGAATTTTTCCTAAGTTGAGTGGAGAGAGTGCTTACTCACTTATGGCCTTGCTAGGTGCAAACATTATGGCACATAATTTTTATATTCACTCTTCTATTGTAAAGGTAATCTGATTATTTCTCTGAACCACTTTTTACGTGCATCTTTCTGAATTTCTTTTTCTGTATATACCTGGCTAAAGTTGTGATCCAGTTCTCTGGTGAATCAATCCCCAAAAAGTATGCTTGTATTACTAATAATACTTTTCTTGCATCTTTATATTCATAACTAACATTACACTATTAGTCAAAGGATAAGTTATAAAACGAAACTGAAAATACAAATGGACTCAACTTCTTTAAGGAAAATGCACTCTGTTTACCCAAAAAAGGAAAAGAAAGAAAAAGAGAAACAACAACAACAAGAGAAGGTTATCTAATCGACAAAATAAGTGGCTTATGAGGGACCGGCAAGATGTACGCTTTACCAACATTCTTGCAAGGCAAATTCTTCAAATGTATTTTGTACAAACTGGGGTAATAAATCTGATGGCATACTCGTTTCAAGTCTCCAGTATCGGATACCTGCATCTACTTCCGTTTGGGACTTATCACCACACTATATTCAGCATCATGAAAAACCAGCGTTTGCTCATCTCAAGTTCCGAAGGTGAGATGGCAATGCATGCTACACGGAGCAGTTCCATTCTCGTTAAAAATGTTACTTTATAATTTCTGTTTCTTTTCTTTTTCTTTTTGAATTTCAGAGGTCACACTCAAATTAGAGATTGTTTTGCGCCAAACTGAAGTGTTTTGCAGGCTACTACTCCTAAATGAAACATAAACTAACTTCCTAGATGAGGTTCTCAAGGACTTAATGATGGAAATTTCCTTAGCATTATGACATGAGAGCAAAACATGAACTTGGATCAGAGTTAGCTTTGTCTGTGAATCATCTGATGACAATCAATCTGACAATAGTAGCTTGCATACTACAAGCTACTATTCCACTTTTCAGTACATATATCTTAGCATATATTAGTGGTTTCCTAATTTCATAAGCATTGTACTTATCGTTACTATGTACTTGTCAAGATGGCCTCGTTGTTCATAAATTCTAATATCTCCACCCTTGTCCTGAAATTATCATCTTCTAAATCTAGTTTGTTTTTTGAGTTTTCTATGGACAATTTCTTATCGTGGCTGTGCACTATTTTATCATCCCTTCATTTTTCATTTTATTTGCAATGAACTTGTTTCTATGTCTATTAAAATGTTGAATTACTTTTCTTGTTTATGCTGCAGAAGAAGAAACAATCAAATGTTGCTATGGGTGCCTTATTTCATGATCATTTTTTTGCTATCCTGTTCATCTTTACTGGAATTTTTCTCGTAAATTACGTGCTGATGAACTCTGCAGCAGCTGTGTTTGGTAGTACAGATGTTGTGTTCAATTTCCAAGATGTTTCCATGCTAATGGACCAGGTTTGTATTGTCAGCTCTTACTTTGAATCAGCCTTTGGCAGATATTTATGATTCATATCGCGTTGCTTTTTATCATATGGCTTTTCTATACGCACTTGCCTCTTAATATAAATATGTGCCCTAACCCTGATTGGTTCAGTTGGGTCTTATATTTAAGCTAAATACTGCTTAAATGCCTGACCTGTACCAGTGATGGTTGTTGTTTCCAAACAGTGCTTTATTAATTGGCGACTGTTAAAACTCAATCTTTATGATTACTTCTTTTTCTTCTAAAAATTTCATTTGTATCTCATCTATCTGATAATCCCCTCCTCCCTCGCCCCTCTTCTGCATGTTTTAACTGGAAACTCATTCATCTAACACATTATTCCACATCCTTTTGCAGATATTCAGAAGTCCTATTGCACCTCCTGCATTTTTTCTGGTCCTTTTATTGTCCAGTCAGATCACAGCTTTAACTCGGAATATTGGTGGACAAGTGATCTTGCAGTGTTTCTTTGGTATTAACCTATCTTGGGTTCATCGTGCATTAGTTAAGCTCTCACCATCATTCCAGCTCTGTACTGTGCCAAGAGTGCTGGTGCAGAAGGGATATATCAATTGCTGATTTTCTGTCAGGTTATTCTGGCCATGCTTCTTCCATCTTCAGTGATTCCCCTTTTCCGTGTGGCATCATCAAGATTTGTGATGCGTGATTTCAAAATCTCTTGGTATCTGGAAATCTTGGCTCTGGTTGCGTTTCTTGTGATGTTTGCCTCCAACATTTTCTTTGTAATAGAAATGTTATTTGGAAATAACAGCTGGATGGTTAATCTGACGGGAAGCACAGGGAGCACTGTGATGATCCCATACATTTTTCTTCTTATCATCGCTTGTGCATCCATTGGATTGGCATTGCATTTGGCAGTAACACCACTGAAATCTGCAAATGATAGACCAGAAACACAGATCTGGAATAGTAGTTTGCACAAGGATCAGCCTGAGCTATCTGAGGGTGTGGAAGATGATAATCTCGACGTGATTAAATATGACGAGCATCAGAAGTCTTCTGTTGAAGATGCCTTGGAAAAGTCCGCGGAGAGTCAGTCTGAAAAATCAATGCTAGAGTTCATTCCTGATCTTCCAGAGACAGCTATTGATTCTGATCATGATTCTCACCAGTCAGCTCATAGTTCCAGCATAACTGTGGCTTCTACGCCCCCAGAGTACCAGCCAGAAGAATCAAAGTCCATAGTTGAAGTTGAGTTTATGGACACTGCAGACAAGGCATCTACTGGATGCTTGTCGGATGTGGACATTGATGAAAAATTTAAATCCAAGGATCCAATTGTGAAAGATGAGGGACCAGAGACATGCACCGACATGGATAAGGATAATGAAGAAGCGAATATTGTAGAGGCTGAGGACACTTTCAAAGGATTTCCTCTTTCTTCAACTTCTGATGGACCTGGATCTTTTAATAATCTCAAGTCAAAAGGTTTTGATGGCTCTAATGGTAGTGGGAGCCTCTCAAAGTTGTCTGGGCTGGGCCGAGCAGCTCGACGCCAATTAGCTGCCATCCTGGATGACTTTTGGGGTAATTTATTTGATTTCCATGGGAAACTAACTCAAGAAGCAGCCACCAACAGAATAGATGTTTTGCTGGGATTGGATTTGAGAACAGTTGGTTCAACTGTGAAAGCTCATGCCATGGGAATGGAAGCTTCCAAGAGTTTTTCTCCAGATGCTGATGTGGGATCAGTTTTTGCTACAAATGCTAGAAATTACAACTCCCCCAAACAAATGAAAAATCATAATGTAGATTTACCTTTTGGGTTCAGATGGGGTCCTCATCGTGGTCGCAAAACATGCAATCACTGAATTCACATGTGCAAAGCTCATCTAGCAACTTGCTTGACCCCAGTGAAAGACTTTATTCTAGTTTGCACCTGCCACAATATTCTGAGAGCAAGGATTATCAGCCAGCTACTATACATGGTTGTCAGATAGCCTCTTATCTCAGTAAAATTGGTTCCTCGAGCTTCTCCCCCAACCTGCCATCTAGTATTCCAACTTTAAGGGATCAAGTTTTGTCTACCCCTGCACAAAATGGACTAGGTACATTGGGTACTTCTGGTTTGCAAAATCCAGCTTTGTCTAGAATGAGCCGCTTGCAATCTGAAACACCTTATTATGAATCGTCTTTTGGTGAAGTTAATGAGAATGTTGTTTCTTCTGCCTACACGAAGAAATACCATAGTACACCCGACATTTCTGCACTCATTGCTTTAGAAAGAAATGCATATTTGAATGAAGTGAAACGAGGTGCTCCAATCGGCCCTCGCCCACCATCTTTCAGTAGGATGGTATCCGAGCAATCACAGTATTTGAACAATGTGTCTAGATCTGGAGTTCCTTTAGCATTTGATCAGCTTTCTCCCCCCAAGCTGCATAGAGATGTTTTCAGTTTAAATCCAGATACCAAATCTCTTTGGTCTCGGCAACCCTTCGAGCAATTATTTGGCATGGCCGGTAAAGGTCAGAGAGGAAGTGATGTAGGAGCTTTAGAGGGACCGAGCATCCCTCCTAAAGAAACTTTCCCATATGCAGAGTCTGGTGCCAAGCTGCTTCAATCTCTTAGGTTTTGCATCGCAAAGCTCCTGAAATTGGATGGCTCAGAGTGGTTGTTCAGACAGAATGGTGGGTCTGATGAGGATCTAATTGATCGAATTGCTGCTTCAGGAAAATATTTACATAGAACGGATAATGGGGAGATGAATCTGGTACTCACTGGTCAACAATTGTCTTCTGATCAGAAGTTGAATTCATTCCATAAGAGTGATGAGGCAGATTATTTTCAGTCTATTCCTAATTGTGGAGATGGCTGCGTATGGCGAGCAGCCCTAGTTGTAAGCTTTGGTGTATGGTGCATCCGTCGTATTTTAGAATTATCACTTGTAGAGAGTCGGCCAGAGTTATGGGGAAAATATACATATGTTCTAAACCGTCTTCAGGTACAAGTCTCAATCATTATGCCTTTTATTGCCTATTACCTTGGGAATAGCTATTTTGACACGTGCAATGCAAACATTAGCTTTATAAGGAAGAATTATTAACATATGACTCTTAATGATACTATCAAAAGGATATGGCTGTTCTATAATACTGCCACCATATGAATGCATTCTCTTCTGGCACTGTATTTGAAACAGAGCATCTGAAATGGGTGAGAACATCTGAAACACACCATAATCATCTCTGAACACTACTGTAGTAAATGCAGCAAGGATAGTGCATCTTGGGAAAGTAGATTTTCTGCTAATAATGCCATGTTTGAATATGGTAACTCGAGGAATTAAAGAAAGCTCAGATGCCATTGAAGTTTGCAGAAGATGGCATAGAGTGGTTGGTTGCAGGATGTGATTCCATCTGAGGCTTGTTTTGAGTCTTAGAGATGAAGTTGATTCTGTACGGAATATCTCATCATCTTTTGCCTTTGATAGACTCTTTTCAAGCCAGGAGATTTTGGAGGGTTGCTCCCTGGTTGAGCTTAAATTGCTTGACTAAGAAAAATGTTATGTCACCTCTCACCTGTTTGCCAACTGGCCTTCAATGTTCTTTGACCGGGCTCAGGCTGGCTTGGCTTGGCATTTGGCTCCATTCCTATGGGGCTGGGGCTGAAGTCATATGGATACTGTAATAGAAATCTGATTAATACTTTTGTAGAGCTCTCTGTCAACTTTGAGACAATGCTAGGGCTCGTTCTGAAGCGGGCTTAGAAGAAGAATGATGATCATGATGATGACTGATAACATCTTCTTATAGGCTTAAGGGCGCGTGATCTGATTATTTGCACTATTAGAAGCCTATCCATACCTAGAACGTTTCGGAGTGGACCCAAAAGTAAGTTTCAAGTTCTATTGCATGTAGTTCTAGCTACATTGCACCTCTTTTTCTCTCTTCCAAGAAATCTTGATTGTATCAGGCAAAAGATTCATTTAAATATTCAAGTCTTAACTCTAGCCTTAGAATATTACACCATGCGTAAATGTTTCTCAACATCTTATTTTATATCTGAAACCCCATCGTGATATTATCTATAGCAGCCTTATAGATTGTCCCTTACGACAACACAAGATTCAAGTGAAATAGAAACAACACAAGCAAGAGAAGAACATATCAAGCTCATAGTTTGGTGAATGTTTCTGTTCATGAGGAGAGATTTGAGAGCTTCCGTTGTCAAATTCTGAAGTCTGAAAGTTTTTGTCTCCTCGAGATCCCTATGTGGGAACCGAATGGATTAAACCCCACTACTTATCTTGATCTCCAGCGGAAACCCTAATTTCTCTTATCTTATAATCATTTCATTAATGCTTTCTTTTGTCTATTTAACTCTAGAACCGTTTTAGGTACATATTTATGGCAATCCTTGTTCCTTTCATGAAACGAATCCTCTTCCTGATCATACAAGACTCTTAATAGAAGTTTAGCTAACTGTGATGGCTCTTTCATCAGGAAGGGGGAGAAAAAGAAAGAAGCTACGCCAGCTTGATTTTACCAAATAATACCAGCGAACACATTACTGGCTGATGCTTAACTCTGTCCTTTGTTATTCTGCATTGTTTGTGCTTCAACCATTGTGATAGTGTTGTTCTTTGTATTCCATGGCCAATTGTATCTACCGTTGGTCAGTCATCCTGATTGCTTCATGTATTCTTAGGATATAAAGCATTATCCAATAATATCCACCTTAATACTAATTTCTTTCTGGCCACTTTTTTGGGGATCGGTCTTCCATGACTTGCCCGGTGGTGTTAGGATAATCTTAGTAGAAGCTCTTTTGTTAGCATGAATTTTCCATTGTACTTCACTACCATCCTGAATTTCCTTATCCAATGCTGTCATACTATTCATCGGAATTCCACCTTGTTTGGAATAAGGGTTGTATCCCGGTCTTGAATTTTGGGACCCCTCCCATAACCCAACTGATGTGGGACGAAGGGAAATTTAGGGTTTATGGTGGGAATTTAGTGGAATTGGGGAAGATAGTAGAATTAGGGATTCGGTATGATCACGGATCATACCCGAATCTCGGCTTCACCGCCTGGTTCGATTAATCCATTAGATAAAATCAAACAACACAAAATTTCATTGAGAAATAATTTTTAAGTAAATAATTATTAATTCTCAAAGTCCACTACATGGCTATATATAGCCTATAAAACGTGCACCACATGTGCAATTATTGATAGGATCAAATCTATTCAAATCTAGATTTAAATAAATCTTAAATCTTAAAAAAAATTATCCAAATCTAAATTAAATAAAAATTTAAATCATGCCAAATCAAATCAAATCTTCTTCAAATATAAATCCAATTCTAAATCTAAATAAATAATAGTAAATCTGAGCCATTCGATTCTCATCATTCTATGCGGCTTGAAAATATTCATCTCTGATGAATACACTGGTAACTAATAAGATAAGATGGAGACAACAAAAAGTTTCTTTGAGGACATGAAGATGAAGGAGAAGGGCGGAGAAGATCGGAGAAGTGAGGACGAGGTAGTCTTCGTCGGCATGGCAGCGTGGAAATCTCAGCGACGATGACGAGAACTTGGTGGAGACTGGACGACATGGGATGGAGGCAGCGATGGTGATGTGACAACAATGATGAGGTGGAGGCAATGAAGGCATTGTGGCGGTGATAATGGCATGGATCTAGAGCTTGCAGATGGGAGTCTAGGGAGAGATGAACAATTTTTTTCTGAAATTTTGGCTCTGGTATCAAAATTGATGTGGGAAGAAGAGAAATTTAGGATTTGTGGTGGGAATTTGATGGAATTGGGGAAGAACAATAATTAGTGATTGGGTATGATGACGGACCGTAATCCGGATTTTGGTTTCACCGCCTGATTTGATTAATCCATGAGATTAAATCAAACAACACAAAGTTCCCTAGGGAAACAATTTTTAAGCAAATAATCATTAATTTTCAAAGTCCACTGCATAACTATAGATTGCCTACAAAACGTGCACCACATGTACAATTATTGATAGGATCAAATTTAATCAAATTTAGATTTAAATAAATCTTAAATCTTAAAAAAATTATCCAAATCTAAATTAAATAAAAATCTAAATCATGTCAAATCAAATCAAATCTTCTTCAAATTTAAATTCAAATCTAAATTCTAAATCTAAATAAATAATAGTAAACTACCATCATTAGCCCGACTCTGACTGCCATCTGACAACACTAAGCTGAATTACTAATGATATCAGGAAGTGTTAACTTAATATTGTGATTTTTGATATGGTACTACCAAGTTGTTAGAAGTTATGCGTACACAAATCATTATTTAGATTTCAGTTTGTGTTGAATTACCTGTTATTTTTCTCTGTCAACTCCTTGGCTACCTTTTTAATTACAATCTTCTACATATACCATGTAACATTATGAGAGTTTTCATGTTCATATAGTATTTAGAAATTTTGCTTCATTGAGTTTTCTCATCCATATAGGGAATAATTGAACCTGCATTTTCCAAGCCCCGACAGCCGCTTTCTACCTGCCACTGTCTTGAAACATCAACAGAAGATGCAAGGGGTTTCAGTTCATCACTACAAAATGGGCTTCTAAGGTCTACAGAGAGACTCAGCAGTAAACCCTTGACTACTGCAAGCATGGTCCTTGAGATCATCAAAGATGTTGAAACTGCAGTATCTGGCCGAAAAGGACGAACAGGCACCACTGCAGGTGATGTTGCATTTCCCAAAGGAAAGGAGAACCTGGCATCTGTACTAAAACGATACAAACGCCGTTTATTGAACAAGCCGCCTGGTGCCCATGACGGTGCTTCAACATCCCGCAGGATTCCTTCATCTGCGTCGTCTTCTGTTTTATAGCTCCAGAGAACACTGTTTGCTATACCTCATGGATCATGGTTTTTATCGTTGAAGAACGTTTTCAGGATCCAAGGTTCGTACAGATCTCTGTCCCTTCCCAGGTCTCGTTACCATGTATGTTGTATAAGATTTACTGAAAAACAGTAAGCAGAAAGGAGGTTGAACAAGAAATAGGAAGTATTGTGTTTTTTTTTTGTTCTTTCTTCTAACATTTTTTCCCCCTTTCTCGCATTGCCCCTTTACATCTCATTTGGAAAGAAAAGGGTCTCGGGCTGAGTTAAAAATAAACTTTGTTACTCAAAAGTGCAGCCTTGTACAGTTTTATCTTTGCAAAGCATGAAACTTTTCCCCATTAATGTACTTTTCCCATTTCTGCTGATTTACAGTTCCCACTCTTACAAGTATGTTGTGTAATGTAGCCTGGTCAGAATATTTGGTTATATTAGAAAATTTTCGCCAATTTTTTATGAATGATTTATGCGATGGTTGATCATTACTATTAAAGAAAATGAGTATCAGGTGTTATTTTTTCTTATTGTTGTAGTTGCTGCTGTTCTCATTCTTATGCATTCATCTGTTTCCCCTTCAGTGCATAATTTTTTTTTACTCCCCTGTAATTGGAAGATTTGCTTCTTTATCCTGCAAAATATTTCTGCCAGAAAATTCTGAATATGGTTTGTTTTTGCAGCAAGACACGCACTCACTCAAATCATACAGCAAAGTTTCATACTCAGTTTGGGTTTTATTAAATAGTAGTAATTTGGTGAATTATTAAGCATGAGAAAATTAATGAAAAAGAACACAGGGAGAGATGTTCAAGTGAACTATTGCGAAATTTTCTTTGAACAAAGTACTAAGGAAAAGGAAAGGTCTTAAAAAAAAGAGTTTTAACCAAAGCATAAAAGGAACAAACACTAATTAAATCTTAATTATTATTTTTTTTCGAATTCTTTTACATTACTCGTGCTACATTGCACAATTATTGAAAGATCTGTTTGAAAGTGAACGGTGTCCTTCCATTAATTTTATAGGCATGAGTCGAGTAGCGTGTTCCTTTTCGTAGCCTATATATTCTGTGAGTGATTTTAATTGTTTGGACTTTGGAGAGAGAAATAATAAGATAAATTTGTACTTTAAAATACATAAGTTTATTTACATAGGACAAGTCATATTTTTTATTTACACATGCAGACAATATAGGGTCACTAGCAACACAACAAATACAGGCATGAGCGCAATAATCTCTCTGCATCAACTCATGTTCTTGCCTAAATTCTAGCAATCTACATGTGGATTGATTAAACTGGTCATATAACCTATAACTTGTATATGATCATAAAAGGGATAAATAATAAAATTAAATTTGAAAAGTTTTGCCTCTAAACAATTTCCAAATGTTCTAACCACAAAAGTGAATAAAAGAGAGTATTCAGATCGTAGTGTATCGCTTTTTAAATCACAATCATCTATTATTTCAGGCACAATAGTTATTTCTTTTTAACAAAAAGCTAAAATAAGTACAATGCAGGAAAGTTGTGATGGTAATTATATTAAAAATGAATAATAATTACTTAGATATTAGTAGATAGTTATGATTTAAAAAGTAGACTGTCCATTGGTAAGAACGCACAGGACGTTAGAACTGACCCCAGTTTCAAAGACAATGGGAACATTAGTTGAACCTTTCCCTTTTTTTTTTAATTTTATATTGAGGTAACAAGGCATTATAAAAGAAAACTTATTGTGCCATTTTCTTGATTGCTGCGTCATGATCGACTCCCCATATTCTCTCCCACTTTTGAACTCACTAAATTCGTCACCTTGTGCCGAAAGTCATTGAACTTAAATTAACTAATCTATTAATAATTATTATAATTATGGGTTGAGAGATTTTTGCTCTCTTTAAGTCTTGGACACTGCACACATAGAGTAAGTTATCCAATTTTTTAGGAGTTGTCACAAAATAATTCAATTCTTTAGGAGCTGTACAAAGGAAGGACAAAACTTTTTTTTAAAATTCAGGAGAATTTTCATCCACATTCAATCTTCAGCACTTTCGGTTTTACAGGGGAAAAAAAAAGAAGCTATTGAAAAAAGATATTGTTACTGCTCAATTACAATCACGAGCAATTGTTTTAGACTATAAGTTGACGTTTTGCTATTAATTTCACTCGGATTTAGCTGATACAAGAATTAGGGAGAGCTTGATAGGTATACTCACATTCTGCTGTGTGGTTAAATATCAATATCTAGGGGGGGGGACAGTTCATTTGCTATATAAATGTGAGAGAATCTCACATGTAATAAAGAGTGCTTGAGTACAGGCACTCTTTCTTTCCCCGCACTGACAGAATTTTCTCTTCGAGGTCTGTTGATGCCATGGGGTGCAGAATGACCACTAGAGACATCAAAATTTGTGAGGCGTGCTTCCAGAATTAAGGGCTGCAAGGATACCTCACACCAGGGTTGCGGGAACTGAACAGACTGGACGACAACTAGAATCAGTACTAGTAAGAGCATCTCCAAAGAGGCTCTCTATCTTCTCCCATTTCCTATTTTAGAGAACAAAATCAATAGATTGAGCTCCAATACTACTCCATATATGACTCTCTGTTATAAGAGCAAGCCTCAAGCTTTCCAGATGTAGAGAACCAAACTCACTTCCTAAACTATATTTATTATTATTTTCATCTATCACAAATTGCTTTTAAATAATACAGAAGTGTCCATGGCCAAATTGACTTGAAAAATAATAATAAAATATTCAAAATAACTCAAAGTTAGATAGCTCTGTTAGAGCATAAATGGAATAGGGAGCTCCCTAAACTAATATTCTCTTTAAAATAGCTCAAATTTAGGGAGTGTCTGTTGGAGTTGCTCTAACTTTCAGATTTACCTGTAAAAGGTATCGAACTGTCTGACATGTCTATCTTTCCAACATCTTCTTCTGTACTCGATGAACCATCGCTTGTATCCAAACAGCAATATTTAACACCATCGTCACTCTCAAAGTTTTCGGATTCATCAGACGATTGCTTCTCCTCAGGGATAGTCACAATATGATATATCTCTGGACGTTTCAGGCTTAGGGATACCTCAGTGCCTGACTTTAGTGCATTGCCTCCGCCACCTTGAACCATGTCAGTCACTCTTACCTGGCGCGTTGGTATATACCAATAAAACCAGTGAGAACACAGAGAAGCGAACAAGGAGTATAATGGAACATGTTTCTGGATAATTAGGTACCTCCAATGGCTTCATTAAATCATTTTCTCGATCCTCGATTCTAGTAAGAGCCTCTACAGCTTGAAGCTCCATAGAGTCTCTGACAAGTTGACTCAAAGAGGACACATCATCCGACATGGCACCTAGTCCTTTTTAAAAGCTTTGAGCCAAGCTGTAAACTAGTCTGCAGTAACAGTTCAAGAATCCATGATGGCCGATGTTTAGTTACAAAAATATGTCAAGAATGGTTTGCCCCAGCCATGGAAACGAATGGTAAGTTTTTTGTTCAAATTTACCTCAGCATTTTCGATAATAGCATCTGTTGCACCTGCTTTCTTCAGATCCAATAAATGAGCAAGATCCTGAGCTCTAGCATATATAGGGACCTGGAAAAAAAATCTTCGCTTAGAGAAAATACATTAACTAATAAATTAGGCTCAATATCCATGACAGCATAAAAAATCTAAGTGTCTGTGTCTTGATCTTTCAATTGATAGAAACAGTAGCCTCTTTTGGAAGCTTTTCAATTTAGTCATAATAAATTCTGCAGATTAGAGTTCATTCAGAATTAAATTCTCGACGCTCTAATGTCCTACTCTGCTCATATTATCTTGGTGTAAAGTGGGCACCATATTTTCCATGAATTTTATTAACATTATATTAAGTTTCACGGAACTTCAGTTTAGTCATGGTGTCTCCAAATTGCTTTTCCCTCCTGTCTGATCTCCTACTGCAGATATGTATTATGATTCGGTTGCCCCAGAAGCAATGCACCATTAGGTAAAACAAGGAAGAATAAGCAATATTCTGAGAGAAAAAAATGATTGCACATGTCAATTACTACCGCAGGGAATGCTAGCTGAATCTGTTGAACAGCCTCAATCGTCCTCTTTTTGCCCGTATACATGATCAGGACTGTTTAGGAGAAGAAATTCTAGCAGATTTGAGTACTGCTGGGCGTGATCCGTCTCCATAAAGTGTTTAAAAGCCAGACTTTCTAGCTTCCTGTTTAAAGCATGAAGGAATATCCGCAATTCATGTAGAAGCTACACACACAAAAAAAAATAATAATAATAATAATAAAAGAAATAATAATAGAAACTTATACCTTTACCATCCCAGGATTAAGATCAAATGCAACATAAGGCCAGGCCATTTGTCACCATCTAAGCCAGAAGCCAATGGCACGGATAAGAATTGGCCAGGACCTGCAACATGTAAACTTGAAAATACTTAGAAACTGCAAATGATATGTAAAATAAAGCTAATTCAAGAATCAGGGTGGTCATCATAATACCAGGCCCATTTGCCCAAGGATGACAACAGGCTCAATGGCATCAAAGTTCGCCATCTCTGTTACTTTCTGCCAAAAAAGTACTTTCTGAATTAACAAAAATCCACTTTACAATTAAATGCTCAATACAGACAAAATCTAGTGCATACTTCCTTCACTTCTAGCTTCTCCTCTATGACCTCAGCAGCTTTTCTTCCAATTTCATTCAGCAAAGGAGTTATGACATTGACAGTACAACAACGATAATGAGAATTTTGTTCAACTCAAGTGGAAGAACCCCAAGCCTGTTGGAAAAATAAAGCTCTTGAGAGAAACTAAACACACAACAAACAACCAAAATAAAAAATTTTCATCACTGCAGCCTACTCTGAACTGACTTGTTTGCCAAAGAAAAGACCACAAATCCAAATTCTCCTCCTTGAGAAAGAAGCAAGCCTATTCTTATACTTTCTTGAAAAGATAATCCAACACGGGGACCTATTGCTGTTATTATCAGTGTCTTGATAACAATTAAGCCTGACAAGAGGAAAAGCACATTTGGCCATTCTCTAAATGGTAGCTGCATCTGTAACTCTTCATGAATTAGCTAATTTAGTTGAAAGTTGAAACCATGATCTAGAACTTGTACCATACAACTATTCTTTTGTGATATGAAAATTCTGTGCTTATAATCCAGAATAGTAACTGTTGGCCTGATTTGACGATGTCAATAATCCAGTTTCTGATGAAGTTATGAAACTAACCATTTGCTTAGGGTATTACCTAACTTGTTGAGTGTCAAGTGACAGGTATCAGCGACATATAATGAAGCATTCAAGTACATCAAAGGGACAAAAGTTTGAAGAGCGATGTTGCAAGTTGAAGTGTACACCTTGTGGAGCCATACTGCTGAAATTTAAGACTATAAAGACTCAAGCTCAAGAGCTATCCCTGAAATTTTCAATTTATTTGTTCTAAAAACATGTGAAAGGAGCTTGTCAGAACTAGAGGTGATTTGGTACTGAGAGATCCATCATTTGATCACCCAAAATCTTAGGAGACCTTAACTACAGCTTAACCCCTTTGCACTACCTTTTAAACATTGATAATAGGGTTTTAGGATAGTACAAGTCGACCAGGTTTTACAGTAGTCTAACTGAAAACTTTGGACTCTAAACGAAAGTCAAATCTAAGATTTCAATTGGCATCCACCGGATAGTCTGATTAAAAAATCACTGCAGAGATTGACAAGCTGGACTGACAGTTTCACTGATCGGTGGAAAAGCTTCCTCCAGTCAAACTTTTGATCTCTACTTTCCTAAAGCAGTAACATATTTATCATAACTTTAAATACGGCATCTCTAGGCTCCTATATCACAACTCCCAAGAGGAAAACCATCTCAAAAATCATTTTTAAAGCTGAGAATTGCCACCTCTCATCTAATTTCTTCAGGGCATAGAATCTCAAGTGTAGTTCTATTATTTTGTCAAGAATCTCTTGTATTATGGAAAAGCTACTTGTATTCTTTCGAGAGGAATTTACAGTCGGGTTCAATTGTGTTTTTAAGGAGTTGGACAAGCACTCCTTGAGATGAAGGTTTTGGTCTAAAAGACTTTTGGATATAGTGGTGGAAATCTATATCATTATCTTGGGTATTCATCCATGGGGAAATCTACTTTCTTTGACTCATTTGCTCTCTGTGAATACTCGTGAAATCACCCCAATGTTAATATATATTTTAGTTGGAACTTCAGGCGAACCTGTAGATAAGTAACCAATAAAACAAGCCTCTATCACAAAGCAGAAAGAACATCATTTACAAACATGAAAAAATTTGCATGATCCAAAGCAAATATAGATTCGATTGTCAAGAAGTTTTCTATCAGTAAGCAGTGAGAATTTAACAATGGAAGTATACTTAAAGAAGGAAAAGAAAAGAAGAAAACTACCTGCATGTCAATGGATGTCCACGTGGTTACAAAGAATAAGCCAAGCAATAAACCTCTAAAGGGCCTTATGTCGGCTTCAAGAGTCCGAAAATTAGTTTCTGCAAGAAGAGCTCCAGCCAGAATCGCTCCTAGCTATATGGAAACAGATTCATACGTATGTCAAAAGTTTACAGGATTATAGACATATTTAACAAGTTCAAGAAGAAATGACCTACTGTGTCACTAAAACCCAGCATCTGAGCGAGAAGTGATGTCCCTGAAACTGTAAGCAGACAAAGAGCAACAAAAGCTTCTGAACTCCGTGACTCTGCAACAACCTGTATCAGGGCATTAATAATTGACAAAACTAATATCATGCATCAGATGACAAATTATAAATAAGAGCTTGCTTTATCATAGAAATTTTCAATACAGACTTCAAAGATACACCTCAGCAAGAATTTTCCTCCAAGAGAGAGCAGACCAAGCCCACCTAATGCTTTCAAGCTTTCAGCTACTAGCATTGGCCAAATGCTTTCCTTTACAAGATTTTGTAACCAAAGAGAAACAATAAAAAGTAATAATATATAATTTTATAATGCTACAAGAGAATGCAGTTAAGAATATTGCTAGAAGATTAGGAGTAATATGAAAATGCTCATCAACTAGTTAACTTGCCATGTGTTCTAAAACTTGAAACCATCATCAGAGCATACACAAAAGGGTGGAGAATAACAGATACGCAGAGGTGGAGAACAACAGACATGCAGAAAATATGCAACCTTCAACTTGCAAAAGTAGGCTATGCTTTCAACAACATAATTTTCAGATGACACAGGTGGCAAAGATTCAAGTGGAATGACCTTGGCAAGTGAAATGAAGAAAAAATCGAAACATGCATGTTTCCCTAGAGCCCATGTATATATCATACAGAGAACAAAAAACAGATACTTATGGTTTCCAAGATTTAATATGAAACCAATAAAAACATAATTGTAAATGGCACTGGTTAGCCTACCAGTAAAACTCCTCCCTCCTATAGGGAAGGTTCCAAGTTCAATTCGCCCTGTTTTCGAACGAGAATTGGACTTGAGTAATTAGTATGAAGTTTGTGAGCATTTCCCTTTCAGTATATAAATAAATAAATAAATAATACATATATACTCGTGTGTGAGAGGAAACAAGAGGTCGGAGGAAATTTTCTCTTATAGCGCATCTAAAATACCAATCTACCGATTATTGTTTCACGATCCGATAACTCATTATGATCTTCATGGCCTAAGTTGTATATTGACGAAAAATCATGGGTTTAGGCTTCATTCGCTTGTTGATCTAATGGTGGCAAAATTAGCAATTTTTCAACAATAAACAAATGTGACCATTAATCAACAAGCAAAAAAAACCTAAACTCCATGGTTTTTCATCAATATACATCTTAGGCCGTGAAGATCATGATAAATGGAAGGATCGTGAAAAAATAACTGGTAGATTGGTGTTTTAAATGCACCATAGTAAGAAATTTCCTCCATGACCACTGGCCTCTCTTTTCCTATATATATAATATACAGAAAACAAGAGGTTAGTGACCACGAAGAAAATTTCCTCTTACGACGCATCTAAAACACCAATCTCCATATTATTGTTTCACGATCCGACTGTACATTATAATTTTCATGGCCTGGCCTAGGATGTAAATAGATGAAATTTATGGGGTTTAGAGTTTGTTTGCTTGTTGGTATATGAGAAAACTATGGGGTGTGTGCATCACTACCTTTCAAATATATAATGTATTAATATGAGTAAGTGTAAGAGATTCATAGAAACTTAATTATTAAAACTATTTGCATAATAAAGGTTCATTCTCCTCAAAAAAATGGTTATGAGCACATATGCAACAATTGACATGACACATCTACTTCAATGTAGCATACATGAAATAAATGAATAGTAAATGTTATCCCTCAGGTAATGGATGTGCTACTTAGTATAAGCAAGATGTTAAGAAATAATACACACACACACACACACACACACACACACATATATATATGTAGAGGGTGTTTTATGTAAATATCTGTACTTGTAAACCTATATATGTGAAAAGAGAAGTTAATACTCTTCATCTTTTTCCTTTCTCAAATTCTCACTCTCCCTCTCATCTAACCTTAACCCTAAGCCTGATATCAAAGCCAAATTGGGATGGTCGTATTCTCGACACTCCACCATCACGTTTTTGTATGTCCTTGACGACTTCTTGATGGGAATCGAACGGCTCAGATTTACTAGTATTTATTCAGATTTAAAACTTAGATTGAAATCTAGATTTGATTAAATTTAGTTGAGATTTAGGAGTTATTTGAATCTAGATTTGGTTAGATTTGATGTACATGTATTTAGGCTATATATATAGCCAAGTAGTGGATTTTGAGATTTAACAATGATGATTTGAATATGAAGCTATTTGCTTTTGATATTGATTATGATCTCATGGATTGAATCATAGATGGTGAAGCAAAGATTCGAGTTGCGATCCGCGATCATATCTTTTCTTTCCTCTCTTGTTCTTCCCCAATTTCATAAAATCCCCATCATAAACCCTAATCACCCCTCCATCCCACATCAATTTGGTATTAGAGCCGAATTTCTTGCTTTTTTCCTTCCACAAAAATCCGCTTCAAAAAGAATGAAATTACTGTTCACACGACACCATTCACGCATTGTACACGCGACATTGTTCATCAGTCCACTAGCAGCGCACAGCAGTCCAGAGGTCATTTCTTACCAGTTCGGAGTCGGATTCGCGTTCTGTTGGATGTGTGACTGAGTCTTAGAGGTACTGGAAAAAGTCGTGGCAATTGGACGATAGATCTGACTTCTACAAGCTTCTATTTGGTGCCGGTACTGTTCCTGCAGAAAAAGATCAATGTTTCAGGCCATGTTTCTAGTCTGATTTGAGCTCAGTTCAAGCCGTTGAGATTCTTAGGTAACTTCTGACTTTTATACACTAAATTTTCTCCATGAGCTTTTACTTTTGTGGAAGATACATAAATACTGATATTGATGATAAGAACGTTGAACGGGATATTTATGCGACTATCCCATATTTTTGAAGTTCTAATGATCATATTGGGTATGAGAAGTGAAAAAATGATCTTGAAAAATTCTTTAGTTATTTTACTTTTGACATCTGAGTAGAAGTATCATTATGCCCAAATGAAACTGGTTGGACAAGCTTATTGGTAGTGGAAAGATAGTCATATCGACGATCAGTGTTGATTTGTCTTATAAGATCATTTCGTACTCTGTATGCTTCACACCTTCTTATGCATCTAAGGCAGACTTCAATGATCCCAATGTTGACCAAGAGCCAGAGCCCGAGAGTCGATCATTCGCTGATATCTACACTGAGCTCATAGATGAGATCCGAAACTTGTAACAAGCCAAACTGTAAAGGTTAATGCAAGTTCAGAGCTAAACGTTGTTGATAAGTCAGAGACAGAGACAGAGGTTGTTGATGGCCTCAAATAGAATCAGAAGTGAAAGATCCTCTTATTGAGACTCAAGTGGATCATGAAGCTATCTTTGTCAGCTATGAGGGTTTTCTTATCCCTGAGAGCGCCTGATGTATATGATTTTTTGCAGATCTTTCTAGAAGTGACAGGTTCACAAGAGGTCGAGTTTCTTATGGTGCAGAGTACAATCGATCCAGTCTTCAGCAGGGATGATTTGCCTCGGCATGCTACATGTGTCTTATTGAGGTACCATCGACCGCAGCCAGTTAGTCACGGAAACCAATTTCACCTCTGCCACCTTGACTCAGTTATGACGCATCAGTGTTAATTTTTCGACCATCACTTGACCTGATTGAGAATTCGTGACGTGGTTCAGCCTGATTGCGCTTGCCTTACTACTTATCATTGCATTCACCGTAGATAAATACTTTCAAGCTGCAGAGAATGATGAGAATCAGACGACTCAGATTTACTAGTATTTATTCAGATTTAAAATTTAGATTTGTTAGATTTCATTGAGATTTAGCAGTTATTTGAATCTAGATTTAGTTAGATTTGATGTTATCAATAATTGCACATATGGTGCACGTATTAGGCTATAAATATAGCCATGTAGTGGACTTTGAGATTTAACAATGATTATTTGAATTAAATTTATGAAGCTATTTGTTTTTGATGTTGATTATGATCTCATTAATTGAATCATTGACGGTGAGCCAAGATTCGGGTTGCGATCCGCAATCATATCTTTTCTTTTCTCTTGTTCTTCTCTAATTTCACAAAATCCCCATCATAAACCCGAATCACCCCCTCCATCCCACATCACTTCTCTAGTGACAGTTGTCATACATTATGTTGGCCCAAAAGCTCATCACTTTAGTTTTGATAATGATTAACTCGTGTGATTATAGTACTAATGATCTTATGATATTTAAGTTACAGATTTCATCAAGATCATGATTTCGTGTTTAGCTTCAATAAGAGACTCAAAGTCAAATTTTGAAGCTACTAGTGTTATTCCAAGAGCTCAAGCATAAAGATAACATCCAGCACTCAAAGATGAGTCAAGCTCAAAAGAATCAAGTTTTGATCACGTCAAGGAAAAGAAGATCAAGAGAGAAGACTTGAAGTTTGTAAAAGAATTTGTAAGTGTTTAGAAGATTTGTATAGTTTAAATTAGATTTGATTGGTCAAGTTTGCACACACACAAAAGTTTTCTATATTAGCTTTCAACGAGTATAGAATTTGTGGTTTAGTTTTCAAGAGTTTGTTTAAGAAATAAAAAAAGCTTTATATGATTTATATCTCAAAGAAATTAGTTTATAGTTTGTAATATGTTTTGAATTTTATACATACATATTAGAGCTCTACTTAATAAAAGAAACTTATTGTGATGAGTTATAGATTTGGTTTTATCAAAAATTTATTTTATAAGAAGAAATTCTCAAAATAAGTTTTAATTGTTTGATATATGTATTGAAATTTGCCCACATATTTGTGCTTCAATAGAGTTTGAGAAACTTTTGTATTTTATGTAAGTTTTAATTTAACTTGTTTAAGTTTAAAGTTTAATTTTTGAAATTTTTTTTTTTAATGTAGTTTATGTTTCAAAGTTGATTTTGACATCTCAAAAAGAAGTTCACATGTTTGTAAATGTTGATTATTGATCACACATATTTGTACTCTAAAGTATTTATTGAATTTATTTTTATAGATTTTATAGAATTTTACTTCGGTTTTAAAAAAATTAAAAAGATAAACAATTTTTTTTTTGCCTTAGGCCAGTCGATCGGATGTGTCACAAGCCAATTGGCTTGTGCACACGGTCGACCGGGCGGTCGACCAATGGCCTGAGAGCAAACATATTCTCTCGGATCGGTCGACCGCACAGTCGACAGATTAACCGAGAGCAAGTATCCTCTCGGTCGGTCAACTGGTCATTCGACTGGGTGGTCGATCGACTTCTATGAGAAAAAATTATTCTCACATCGATCGCTCAAGCGGGCGACCGATAGGCCCCAACGGCTAAAAATATAATCGTTTGGCGGTCGACCAGGCGGTCGACTGCTAGGCCAGTTCTGAGCCTAATGGTTAGTTTTTGGTTGAGGCCTACAAATTGAGTTTTGGTTGAGTTTTTGCAATCATTTTTTCAAGAGTAAAATTTTCATCATTCACAGAGTTTTTCTACAAATTTTAGAGCCTCAGTTCCTTATAGAGAGTTTTTCAAAAGTTTTTTTTCTTGAGCTATCTTCACTTCTAATCTCTTGTTTTCTCTCACCCACACTTAAGCTTTCAATTCTTATTTTATTCTATAGGTTGGATGGTGTGAGAGTGTTTGTTTGTAATTAAGAGTCTTGTTCACTTGTTCTTTTCTTGTATTGAGTGTTGCTAGAGGTTACGGCCTCGAGCTAGCTTGTTGGTTTGTGTTGTAGTTCTTGCAGAACGAGTGAGAGACTTGCGGGTCTGGGAGTTCTTGAGGAAACTTAAAGTGTTGCGGCACCCAGTGATCTTACGAGATTGGATTATAGTGCAACATCTTCATTGCAGTGAAAGCGAAAATGTAGAGCAAGTTATTCAAACCTCGAAATAAATCTCTCGTGATTGTAATTTCTCCTCTCTCTCACTCTTGTTTAATATCTCGCATGCTCATATTGTTTATATCATTACATACTTGATATTTCTTATGCTCAATTGATATACATGTTTGGGATTATTTAATTGCTTTAATTTGTGTAGAATTGTTAATTAAATTTTTAATTTTCGCATTTGGTTAGTACATCACCAATTCACCCCCCCAGGTGATTACACATTCTTCCAATTCTATTGCACCATCCCAAATTTCAACCTCCCATGTGCCCATCAAATCCAATCTAAGCCTACTTCAACATTGCTTAACCTCTCCAATCTCCTAGATCCCCTGCAACCCAATGTAACCCTGTTCCAACCATTAAACCCAATCCAAACCCAGTCCGACCCAATCTAACCTTGTCCCGATCATCAAACCTGCACCACAAGCATTTTCGGCCTCTCATCATGCCCTATTTCGACCTTCTGAACCTACTCCACCTTTGATTCCTCCATCTCATTTTATCTCGCTACTGTCAGATTAGACATCATATTATGAGTCTTTTCTTTCTAAAAGAAAACAGAATATAACAAAAAAAAATTCGAGTTTATTGGGTTTGCTTATGTTTCTTGTAGTTGTATGATCCCAGAAGATCTAGGGTGGATTTATGTGATTTGATCCAAGGGAGCATCAAAAGTATTTGGAGTCGAATTTATATACCTGGAGAGGATTCTTTTCTTAGGTTTGCTGAAGTGATTGTAGACAATGAAGACAAAACTAAGTCTATATTTACAAAGGTTCTTTTTTTGCAACATCACTGATAGAAACTTGAATGAAAATAATGTTCTGCACTGGCAAAGAATTGTAGAGATGAATTTGACACGAAGAGGCACAAAGAATTATCTCACTTAGAATCCTCCTGATCTGAAGAAAGATTAGTGGAAACATGATGATGTTATGATCTACACACAATTTATCAATAGTATGGAGCATTCTCTCATGAATTTGGTCATTCATACATGCTCTACAAAAGATATTATGAGAGTACTTTTATGTTCTCTATTCAGGAAGAACAATCTCTCCGGAGCTTATGATGTTTTCAGAATATATTTCAAAAATAGCAAGACAACTGAACATTAGCTCAGTATTATGTAGATTTTCAATGAATATACGAGTTAAATACAATATTCCCTATCACAACTCATGTGAAGCAAATGAAATGCAACTTAAGCAACTAGCAGTGCTGACCTTTGAGATTTAAGATGTGTTTTCCATGGCACCTCCACACGTGCTAGGACCAACGACGATTTCTCTACCTGAGACTACCATCTTTTAAAGAATAGCTTTCTGAAGGATCTCATAATTTTGATCGAGGGGATTGTAATGAGTAGTTGTTTTAGCAGCTTGGCCAGTTTGAGGATTGGATAGAGGAGATCGTGATGGAGCTTCCACTTATAGAGAAGGTGGACGTGAAGGAGGTAGAGCAGGTGTCGAAGTAGTTATGAAGGGACTGGAGAAGTGAAGATATGTCATTATTGCAAAGAGAAGCATGCTAAGCATACAAGTTGCAAGTTGCACGGGAAGCTGACTGAATTTTATCACTATCATCAGGACGAATGTAGCGCATCATAAGAGTTAGCTCCTTAATTCAAGGGAGTCACATGGTCAAATGAGTATGCACGGAACAAGATGTTCCAGACCACTCAGATGAAGATAACCATACTTCTTGTATTACATCATCTGCACTTAAGACTTGTACTTAAAACGTAAGCCTCTGACCACATGATTGGGAACTTATATTCTTTCTTCTTTTGATTCCATACCCATGTCTTTGTCTTTTGTTCTTTATATTCCAAGTTTTCTTTCTAATTTGTTGTTGATCATTAGACTACCTGATCGTGGAATTAGTAGACGACCCAATTGTTGAGACTATTAGAGTATATGAGGGTACCATTAAAGTTCCCACCGCTGCACCAAAACTCCAAGGTTGTGGCGAGGGTTGAAGGTATTTATATTCTTACACACCCCTATAGGTTGAACGTCTTTTTTATGGGCCGAAAACTTAGGCTTTTTGCGCAATGGTTTTGTTTTTAAATCTGTTTTTTAATTGCGTGTCCGGTGGGTATTGAACATGTCGATACCATATTAGTCCCTACCACTACATCAAAACTCCGAAATTGTGATGAGAGTTGAGGGTATTACATTTATATTCTAGCAGTTACCAATGTAATTCTCTGATATTATTCAATCCATGTAATAAGACCGGTTGTACCAATTTAGGTCAGGTTGTATATTTCCAAGTTTGACATGGTATCAGAGTGATACATCCATGTATTGTGAGATTCATCAACACCTCCATCAATCATCAAGCCGCCAAATACCCCTAATTCTTCTCCACCTCATGTCCCCTCTTTCTTCTTCACCTCTGTTCTTCACCTCCCTAGACTTTCCCAACTCTGTTTTCATCATCAAACCCTAGCCGCCGCCCACCACCTCTCTTACCCTTGCCGACACCTCCTGCCAACTCCTCCTATGCCCCAGCTTGAGGGAGACTATTAGAGTGTATGAGGGTACTGTTGTAATTCTCGCATATCGTTCAATCTATATAATAAGACCAGCGGTACAAATCTAGGTCAGGTTGTCTACTCCCAACTCTGACGGAGACAATATAATGCAAGTTAAGATCGCATCTCTAGTTATTTGTTTCATAGCTATACACGAGAAGAAAAGGTTCTTATATCAAACACATTCACAAAACAAATGTAATTTTAGTGGCCCATGTGGTGCCGAAATACCCATTGCTAAGAAAAATCCACACTGAAAGAGCAATATATAAATAAAATTTAGTTCAAATACAATTATGAATGACCTGGCGAAAGATGCAACTATCTTATTGTAAGTTGGTTTAGTGATGGAAAATCTTTTGCTTACCTGACTCTCTAGAACTGGAAGTATTACTAAGAGAGGAACAACTGCTATATACTGGAAAAATCAACCAATCAGGGCCCAGTTTGCAGCAAATAGACAAACCATTGTAAATTTTCAGAGACACCGCAGTTTATTTGTACGATATAATGACACTATAAGATATAAGAATGGGGAACGAAATATTGACCTGCAGCAGAAGAATTCCCGTAGTTGCTGAACCAAATCGTGTTGGAAGCTCACCTTTTTCTGCAAGAAGCTACATGAGAAATACACATTGCATAACCAACCAGACAGCATGAGAAATACATTTCATGCTAACAGTAATTAGAACAAAATGGTAAATTATACCTCACATATCATATCAGTATTATCTGGCATAATTTTAGTTATGAAAAAGGATCATACATTTTTTTTTCCAAGAGGAAAGGTAACTAGGCGCATCTGTGGGTGAATGTGTGTCTATGTATGTCCGAGCTTCTAAATGTATAGAGACGAAATTATAACTAGGATGATAGCGAAAATATTAGTCCAATAATCTCCAAATAAATTGTGCTATGTATATGATGCAAGAGAAAATGTTGGAGAAAATTTAAAAGAGAAAAGAACTAGTAAAGATCCTACTAAGATAATAATTGAAGGGGATATAAAGTTTATTAGAGATGTGGCATAAGTTAGGGACTCTCTCAGCGGCCAAGTCGGGGCTCATTCACCAACACTAGAGAGTGTTCGCTCAGTCTCAATATGTGAGCAAAGGCTATCTAATACAATTGTAACTCAAGGACTACCCTCAAATTGTCATTATTCGTATTTAAATAGTCGTCATCCTCCACCCTTCCCGCCTTACCTTTACCAATATTTAATTATTGTCTGTCACCATTGGCACATGGGGTTGTCTCATTCCTTCTTAAAAAAGACTAACCATTGGAGTCACATGGGGCTGTATCATTACTATTTTATTTATTTTTTTGGTGGGAGGGTTTGGGTGGTGGGTTTTTTTTTTTTTTTTTTTTTTTTTGGGGGGGGGGGGGGGGGTGGTGGGGGGCCGGAATTAGCGGGTGGAGTCTGTATAGAAGTTTGTTACATAATAAGTTTATCACATAATAAAGGACCAGGAGAAGACATTATGAGCAGTTGAAATAGAAGTAACAATGGTTACTCGGAGTGGGAGGGAAAAAACATGAGTGAACAATTTGGATAGCAATAAAAATTTAACATTCTAAATTGCATAGCCAGTATGCATCATAAAAGCAACATATAATGACTATAAAAAAAAAAAAAGTAAAGGGTGTTCGTAGAAACTCTTTTTCAGAAATTATTGCTGTATTAATATAAGATTACCCCTAAACTGAAATAGAAACAGAAGGAACATTGACCATTATTTCTGTTATATAATTTCCATCCCTGAGTTAATGTTGGCAGTAATTTTAGCACCATCTTCATGTATACATTGGACGAAACTGTTGTAATTACTGTTCTTTCCAATATAAAAAGCATCATTTAAACTATGAGTAGAACATCAATATAAAATGCTAATGAGAAAGTATGGATAGGAGCCTTGGAATTTAAAGGCCTGAGTAAACAAAAGAATAGTATATGATACAGTTTCTTTGAATGCAGAAGTGAAAATAAGATCAACACCAAAACTGATGGTCAATAGTGAAACCTGAACGATATAACCAAGTTGTCTCCTTGCATCCAGTTTACAAAAACAAAAGATAAATAAAGATATTTCTGATAGAAATTGATCTAGTTTTTCCCTCAAAAAAAAGAAAAAAAAATTGATCTAGTTGCACAGTGAGAGCTGATTTGGTGGTCTCATGTGATTTGATATACACAGACAAATCAAGGATATACTTTATTGAAGGACGTTGCAAGGTCTAGAATGTTGGATAGATAAGAGGGTCCAATATATTAGACAAAATGTCCCGAGGTAGATCTAGGGAGGACATAGTGATGAAATACTAGACTACAGGTGTAGGAGGGGCAACAGTTTAAGGCAAGGTGATGCAAGATTGTATGGACACATACAACAAAAAGGTGCCGAGGATCTCAAAGAAGGTGATAGAATATGCGAGGAAACACCTAGAAAGATGAGGAAAGCAACACAGGAAACATAACTGCAGAAGACTCACTGAACTGATACCCAAATAGTTGGGACTATACTTAATGGCCACGGTTATGGTTATTCTTATGGGTAAAAGGGAGGAGGTCACAAAGCTAAATAATATGGCTGGAAGCTAGTATTGATTCTCTAAAGATATTGAAGAATATGAATGTTGATCGCACAATAAACAATATCGCTAGAAGCACTAACAAACTAGTTGCTAGTTCTATCATAATGCAATATCAGACCTGTAAACGTAGTTAAATAAGTATGCAAATCATGAGCTGATAAAATCTAGTAAGAACTGGCAGACAATGAAGACACCTACAATAAAGAAACTCCATTAATGTCACAGAAACAGAGGTACTGGTTATAATTTTATCAAGCAGATGTCTTGTATAGTTATATACATACCTTTTGTATGAGAAGGTAAGCTGAACACCAGGGAATTAGCAAAGATGACTAAGGCCCTACACTGCAAACTGGTGTTGGTCCTGTTGGAAATATTCCTTCAAATGGAATGGTAGGAGGATTGTTATCCATTATAACTAGTTTCTTTCTAAAGAAAAAGTACTCGAATTGAGCACTTCTTCTGACCATGCAGACACTTTTGCTTAGCCTAGTTTGACCCTGTTTTCTCTTCAAAACTGCTTCAATCTAAAAGTAATGGCATAGGGTGATCAATCAGTAGTTCGAGATCTTAACCATTTTGCTTCACTTAGCATGGCTGAGTCGTCTATGGTTGGAAGAGAAATGGAAGGAACCTAAATGAAGGATATGCTCCTAGCGTATGTGGAGAACTCCGTGCAAAAGGAGCACAATCATTGAATGCTACCTAAAGGACATCTAATTGTTAATGTTCAGTCAAGCAACCCTATCAAGGCCCTTGTGTAGCTCCAAAGGAGTGACAAAAACAGCCTAGACAATGTGGCTGCAATAAGGAAAGAAAGCACAATGTAAACTTCCACAGAGAGATTGTGGAGTAAACTCTTTTCAAACACCTAATAATTAGGAAAAAGGTCCAAGTAAACAACATTCATGTCTGTGATAGTAATCATCATGTCATAATCACAACCATGCTTCTGAAGTCACAAGCAACTCAAAAAAAACTCAATGGTTCTCTGTTAGACAATTGAATCATTTTAATTTTTATTGGAACTTACAATTGATGGCCCGTCAAGGAAGGAAAAAGGAACATACTTGTCAAAAAAAATTGTGTGATGAACTACATTTGCAACTCATGCTAACAACATACAAGTTAAAGTACAGTTAATTCATTGTTACCACTACTTGATTATTGGATAAGAAACATACCTGTGGAACAAAGGCTGAAGAGGATAATGAAAAAACAGCTCCAAGCACCACAGCTTCATCAACACTTCTGATATTTACCTGCACACTTAAATTGACAATTGAGGCCCAGTGAATATAAATTCAAATTCAAAAACTAAGCACTGGTGGCCTATAATTCTGTCATTTTTACACTAACATGTTCGGAACAAATTTCAAAGGCTTTAAAGATTATGTTACCCTCAGTTACTAGAAAAGTCAAACCAGTTCCAAAGCAGCTTCTTTGAGGATTACGGACACAGAAATGTATTTGCCGAAACATCTCGATAAATGTAATTGCTGAAACATTTCTCGATAAATTAATGGTTAAAAAACAATACAAACTGATTTGCTTTGAGAGTTTGACAAACCTACCGTTCAAATTAAGACAAAGTAGGTGCTATAGAATTATAAACTGGCATGTAATCATTTTTCCAAGGATGGCGACTAGTCCATAGAATAGCTGATTAAGTTACTACTATAGTCAACTTTGGAAAATGCATATATAGCAAATTTATCATCTTAATTCATTCACCTAGACTCTTTATTGTTATGGGAAAACTTTGGATGGTCAGTCCTTGGTTATATGAGCAGTACATTACCGATAAGATAGCTGCTTCGTATGCCAACTGGCAACTAGCCTGTTATGTTCTGTGGCAAGGCTTCTTCTTTTCTAGGTGAGAAATTTGACGCCAATACTGGTTGGGGACAGGTCTAAAACCGGTTGCAAAGTTCATAAATCTCTTGTTCTGCCTTCTTAGTGTTTATGATCTATTACAGATCAAACAATAGAGAAACACCGAGTTGAAAACTCGGCAGCAGAAGCGGAAGCGTAAAAGATCTACCATTAGCAAGCAATTGAAAACTAAATCACCACACAACTAAAAAACACAAGATTTAACGTGATTTGGCAATGTGCCTACATCCATGGAGAGGATGAGAGAAATCTTTATTGAAAAGAGAAAAGAAAATACAAGAGTTATAAGAAAATCTCTCTCACAACTCTCAATGGTAGGAAACAAAATTTCTCTTGAATTCTTGACATACCTTCAAAAGGTCACCCCCAAGGGGTTATATAGACACCTAGGATGATTCTAATCCTCTACTAACTCCTATAACCAAATCAGCACCTCCTCAGAGAAATAGTAAATCCGTATCCAAACCAAAACAGAAGACAGATCTGTATTATAAAACTGACAGAATCTGAATTCTTTTCCAATGAATATGAGGCATTTCAAATACTAACAATCTCCACCTTGACTCATGTCCATTGAGTCACTGCGTAGAAATTGGCCTCTGCTTCATTCACCTTCCTTTCCCCCCCTTTTGTGATTTCACATGGCTCCTTCCCAGAGTCCGTTCGTATCTTTACCTTTGGAGAATCTTGATGAAGTTCAGAGATACTCGGAACTTCTCCACTGAGATGGTTTTCTTTATCATAGCCGCTGATTCTTCTTTGTGTTGATCTTTATCAAATCGATCACCTTGTCATCCACGACCCACTGGCATATTTTGTGATATCTTATATCAATGTGCTTCATCTGCTTGTGATACTGTGATCCTTAGCGAAATGAATCGCACTCTGGCTGTCGCAACGAACCCAAACTAAATATTGTATGATACTAGATGTCTCAACCACAATGCTTCCTTTGGTGCCTCAACTGCAGCCATGTACTCTGCCTCTGTCGTTGAAAGAACAATTGTATCTTGCAACTCTGCCTTCTAACTAATGACGCACTCAGCTAATGTGAACACATAGCCCGTCGTAGATTTTCGCTGATCAAGTTCTCCAACATAATCTGCATCAACATAGCCTTGTAATAACCTAAACTTCCCTGTTTCTAATATCTGAAACACCAAGCCTAGTCTCGCAGTTCCTCGCAGATATCGTAGCACCCATTTCACTGCTTTCCAATGTTGCTTTAGTGTATTTGACATGAACTAACTTACTGTACTAACTGCATAAGCTAAGTCAGGCCTAGTGCAGACCATAGCATACATGAGTGATTGAGAAAAAATGTATTGGACATAAAATTAAAAGTTATAGTTAGAAAGTTCTTAGTCTCTTCTCAATGTAATCGCATAGCAAGGGCTAGACGGGTTGATCCACAGGGAAGGATGCGATGGAAGCTTTTCGGAACGATTTCTCTAACAGTTAGCTTGAAAAAAAGAGAAATTAATTGTAAGAAAGAGATTTAATTAAGCAAAAGAAATTATAGTCCACTAATCATCTACCACAACCAAAGTATTAGTTTAAAAAGAGTGAACATCATATTGAATCCAGAAGAATTATCTACCCTAGGGTTTTGATTGAGAATCAAGAAAGATGAATAAAAATATTGTAAATCCTAATTAGTGTGCACTAATTAAAATTAAACTTTAGTTCATCCTAATTTCTGAGCATAGCATAAGAAAAATCTTTTTTAAACTTAACATGATGTTATCAAAGTATTTAAATATGAACTACGAATAACCATTAAAAGTGCAACCCTAAATTAGTTTAAACCTAATTATTTATTCATCTTCAAGAACACTAATTTAATCCTAAGATTTCTAACAAGCATAGATTTCAATCAGTTCATCTTTTAAACTAAACTTAGGTTGATCGGGAGATTAGCAAACTATAGGTTTAATTAGATACTCATATTTTTATTTTTATTTGCAATTTTTATTATAAATGAGAAAATTTGCATCAAAATTAAAAGAAGAAAAATAAATAAGCTAAAGCAAAAAAAACTAAATTGAATTGAAAAGCAGAAAGAGTAAAAAGAATAAAAAATCTTATTTTATTAGATGTCACTAACCAATTACAAAGCTCTTCTGCTTCATCAACAATCTTCTTCTCTAAATAAAAAAGAAATAATACAAGAAAATTCGGAAAGAAAAGAGGATCTAAAGAAAACCCTAAACTTAAGCTCTGAGACCTGCCCTCCTCTGTTGCCTTACAGGGGTTTTTATAGGAGATTTGAGACGTATAATCCCATTACAACTCTACCACGAAAACGCGGCGCCAGCTCTCACCAGAATGCCGCCGCGTTTCTCTGCGGCAAAAGCGTGGCCAATGGCCACGCGCTTTCATGCGTGTCTCCTCTGGTCCGTCCATTTGGAAATCTATCCTCAGATCTTGATTCTGACACTAAATTTTGAAATACGACGATCTCTTTAAATGATTTGGAGACCAAGCTATCTCCAAAACCGAATCAAATTCAGATTTTCTCTCCTTTATTTTTATCTTGTAGTGCAAGCAACCAGGTTCAAATAGAAATCCACCTCTGTCTTTAATTAAGATTAAGATCCATCTTGTTCTATCCTTCTCCTCCTTTAGATTAATCCAAATTTAAATAGGATAGAAAAGATGCTTCCTTATCTTTCCTAATTACTCTTTATTTTCATATTGCTTGTGGGCTTTTGGTGATTGTAGACACTGCTTGGAGGATAATTTGAAGTGACCTGCCAAAGGAGTAATAACTGGTCTTACTTCTGCCTTGTTGAATCTCTCCAATACCTTGAGAATATAGTTCTCCTGGGATAACCAAAGTCTGCATGAGCTTGTGTCTCGAGTGATCTCCATAGCTAAGATCTTCTTGGCTTTTCTCAAATCCTTCATGTCAAATTTCTTATTGAGCTGAGCTTTAAACTTCTGAACATGAGTTATTTTTTACAGCAATCAACATATCATCCACATATAACAGCAAATATGTCGGATCATCACTCTGCTTAAAATAGACACAACTATCATACTCTCATCGGTTGTATTTAGCCTTGATCATAAAAGAGTCGAACCGTTTGTACTACTGCCTGGGATACTGCTTAAGTCCATAGAGGGACTTCTTTAGAAGACACACCTTATTTTTTACCTTCCTGTTCAGGTTGTTTCATGTATATCTTCTCCTCCAGCTCACCGTGCAGAAATATTATTTTAACATCCATCTGCTCTAACTCTAGATCAGACTGAACAACTATTGTCAATAACATCCGAATAGATGTATGCTTGACTACAGGAGAGAAGATCTCACTGTAGTCAATGCCTTCCTTCTGAGCATATCCTTTGGCAGCTAACCTTACCTTGTACTGCTCATTGTCCTTCTTGCGAAAGACCTATCTGCAGCCTATTGCCTTGAAGTACTTTGGAAGATCGACTAATGTTCATGTTTGATTTCTATCCAAAGACTATCTCTTATTCCATGACTGTAATCCACTTGTCGTGGTCATCTGCCTCTATCGCTTCCCAGTAACTATCAAGATCTCCTATTTCTATTACTAATACGAAAGAGACATGAGCATCACCCTAGCCATACCTTATTGGTGGCACTGTAACTCTGACTGACCACCTTAATTGTCTAGGTTGCTCTTGAGTAGCCTCCTATTTGTTTCCATTTGAATCTGAAGAGTTCTCTTCTAACCCTTCAGGCCTTTTAGGACTCTCTGAGAACTCAACTCTCTTTTTCTGAGTGTCTGTTGAACTGTCTGAATGTCGACCTTGCGCTTTATCCTCCGTCTCTGAGTTTTCTCGCAACATTGATTCTTCGTCAAAGATCACATCTCTGCTGGTAAAGGCGCTCATTTTCTCGGGATCTCAAAGTCTGAGATCCTTGACTCCTTTGGTGAACCCGATGAAGATACACTTCTTAGACTTGGACTCCAGTTTGTTCCTTTTCTGACTATCAACCAAATTATACGCCAGGCAACCGAAAATTCGCAAGGTTGAATAGTACACAGACTCTCCTCGCCATATCTCCTCTGGGATTTGAAGATCAATAACTGTTGATGGTGACATATTTACCATATAACTCGCATGATTCACCATCTCTGCTCAAAATTCTTCTGACATGTTAGCCTGTAATCTAATATTGCGGGCACGCTCTGTAAGTGCCTGATTCATCCGCTCTGCTACTACGTTCTGTTCTGATCGTCCTGGAATACTTACATGGTGTTTGATGCCCTTACTTGCTAAGTAGTCTTTGAATTCTTTGAAGGTATACTCGCCACCATTGTCAGACCTCAAGACTTTCACCTTCCACCCCGTCTGATTTTCCACTATAGTTTTTCACTCTTTAAACTTTTGAAATACTTCCGATTTCTGCTTCAAGAAGTATACCCAAACTTTCCTTGAAAAATCATCTATGAAAGTAGCATAGTACTTAGCACCCCTAACAGATACTACTGGAAAAGGCCCCATACATTCGTATGCATGAGATCTAGCAAGCCCCTTTTCTTGTGCTGAGATATAGAGAAAGCTACTCTACGTTGCCTACTCATAATGCAAGATTTTACAAAGATCAAGTTTGTAATATTTGATACTCCGGTAGAGCACTTCTTTTGTGTAGGGCTTGAAGACCTTACTCGCTCGTGTTCAAGACGCATGTGCCAAAATCTTGTAGTATCCTCCTCTGTTACAGCTGAAACATCACCAATAATAATGCTTCCTGTCAACTTGTACAAGTTTGATGTTCATTCTCCTTTGAGAATCGTTATGGAGCCTTTAGTAACTTTGATTCCTCCATCTGTACCAGAAAACTTGCACCCTCGAGCTTCCAAAGCTCCCAACGAGAGAAGATTCTTCTTTAAATCTGGAACGTGTCGAACGTTCGTGAGGGTTCGAACATGTCCATCAAACATCCTCATACGGATGTTGTTGATGCCAACAGTCTTACAAACGACATCGTTTTCTATCAGGACAGAGCCTCCATCATAAGACTTGTAAGTACTGAACCACTCCCTTTTTGGGCACATGTAGTATGTGCACCCCGAGTCAAGTAATCAAGCATCTGAGTATTTACCTTTTCTTGACTCAGCCGTCAAGTCATCACATGAATACTCCTCTGCTTCTTCGACAACCCCAGCGTGACTGTCTTTCTACTGGTACTCGCCTTATCAGAATTTTTGCCGCCTTTTCTCTTCAGCATCTCCTTATATTTCATACATTTTTTCTTGATGTACCCTAGTTTCTTGGAAAAGTAGTAAGAGAAACTGCTAGAAGCCTCTGAATCCCTTTTGGGTCCCCTACTCTTTGGTCATCCCCTCTGGTCCTTGACAAATAATCCTGAGGCCTCCTCCGTAGAATCTGTCTTCTTCATTAGCTCGTTGTTCTGGAGCATCAGCTTGATATCTTCTAACTCTAAGGTCTCCTTACTATACATGATGGTGGTTGCCAAGTAGTGATCTTGATGAAAGAGAAGAGAGTAACAGAAGAGATTTGTCTTTTACTTCTATCTTACCTCTAGAGCTAACAAGTCGCATAAAATTCTATTAAAAGCATTAAGATATTATAGAATAGGCGTACCTTCCTTCATTCGAAGGCTATATAACTACTTCTTCTTGAAGAGCTTGTTCGATAAACTCTTGTCATGTAAAGGCTCTCCAGCCTACACTAAAGATCAGCAGTTGTCTTCTCGTTCATCACGTTGCAGAGGAGCTCATCTGATAGGCACAGTATGATCGTCGCCTTTGCACGAAAGTCGATGTTGTTCGACTCATCATCCTCCATCTTCGATAGCTTCTTCTTAATACCAAGCAGGGCCTTATATGTGCCCTCCTTCACGAGCAACAATGTTACTCGCATCTTCCACAACAGGAAGTTGGACTTTCCGTCAAATTTCTCCTCGAACTTGGTTGTCGTAGTCGTCTTGCTAGCCATCATTCTGATACCAATTGTTGATAATATATCACCGATCAAATAACAGAGAAACACCGAGTTGAAGACTCGGCAGCGAAAGCGAAAGCGTAGAAGATCTACTACTAGCAAGCAATTGAAAACTAAATCATCACACAACCAAAGAACACAAGATTTAACGTGATTCAGCAATGTGCCTACGTCCACGGGGAGGGAAAAAATCTTTATTGAAAATAGAGAAGAAAATACATGAGTTAAAAGATCTCTCTCACACAACTCTCAATGGTAGAAAAGAAATTTCTCTTGAATTCTTAACACACCTTCAAAGGGCCACCCCCAAAGGGTTTATATAGGCACCTAGGATGATCCTAGTCCTTCACAAACTCCAATAACCAAATCAGTACCTCCTCAGAGAAATATGAAACTCGTATTCAAACCAAAAGAGGAGACAGATCCGTATTAGGAACTGCCATAACCTGAATTCTCTTCTAATGAATATAAGGCACTCCAAATACTAACACTTAGTACGCAGTTCTCCTTCACATACAACCAAAATTGTGGGAGAAAGCTTAAGGTGATGGAGGTGGTGATGATGGTGTCATATATGTGGCTTTCATCCTTGTTGATGCAAGATGTATCAATAATTAAGAGTTGGCAAGAGAAATCAAGATTGGTTAGATATCTTGGTCCAAGGGTGTTTCATTTGGATGCAGAATTTTAGAAAGCCAATAGTTGGAGAAACCTCCAAATTTTAGAAACACCCCTGCATTCTGAACCAAAGTCATAGATACAGTTCAAATGGTGTTCAACGAGAATTGAGTCAGGCAAAAAGAATTCTTAACATATAAGTTACACACATTTATCCACAAGAAAGTACATATATGTGTGCATCTCATATCACCTGCAACTCGTAATGACTGTCGAACTACAGTGACAGTTTTGTGGATTTACATCTAAACCAAGTAACAAATCCTTGATCGTGTTTGAGGGCAACTTTGTAGCTAATGAGATCCTTTATATGCTAAACAATAATGCATATCATACTTCCAAGAAAAAGTAACACAGTACCATATTAGAAAGACAGAAAACAGTTAAGAGCAGATCAAATAAACATAGATATCGAAAATTGATTTTTATTTAGTACTTAAGAGAGTACTATGAGTAGAATCTCACCAGATCCGGTCTCGAGTGAAAAAGGAACTCCAAAATTTTGGTTCCGATAGCCCCATTAGGTGGAAGCTCAAATGCTGTAAAAGCAAGGATAGACAATACAACCTTCAAAAGACAAAAACAAACCAAAACTAGTAAGCCTCATAGGATTGGGAAGCAGAATAACCAAAACTAGTTAGCATCATAAGATTGGGAGGTAGCACTTGTGAGTTAACAGATGGAGAGGGGTCATGCCTAAATGTGCACGGGGGTGTGGGGGCATGTAGGTGCATACTAAATTGAGATTCTACTTTGATGAGTTTTCTCTTTTAGTGGGTTGGAATTCCAAATTTGATGGTCGATATTTATCGTTTTATTTCATGGTCTCTATCTATATTTTGTACTTAAATAATTTTATTAACAATTCACGACTATTTTTTTAAATGGCCTTCTTCTGGTTATTAGTAGTAGAGGTATATGTTATCTCATAATATTATAGAAGAAATAATTGAGCACTATGAATTAGGCGGATAAGGTGTGTATCAATTTGATTTGATTTCCTAAGATTTAAATAGAAATATTCAGAGAGATTACAATAAGGATCCTAATTATTATTTATTTATTATTTGGTTATAGCTCCAAAGTACTAATTTATTCCTCCCTAGTTCATAACAACTTATAAGATTAGCCTATGACTAAAATGCCCGTGTAAAGAGGAAAATATTAGGGGGTCAAAGCTCTGAAGTAGTTGTGTTAAATCGTACTAGTTTTGAACATGTGTGATGTAGAACGGAAATAGTGTTAAATACAGGAATAGATCTGACAACTAAGCACTGTCACAGATCAATTGGCCAGGTCGGTGAATATCAGGCGGGAGATTTTCTGTTCAATAGAACGTTCCTTAATTACAGAATCATCTTTCAATTACCTTCCTTGATTAAATACCAATTAGACTGGAATTAGTACTCTCAATATACAGTAATATTTATGGGCATAAATATTTCAATATAACCCCTATAAAGAGAACGTTATTTCAATTATACAGCAATTGGAGTGAGGTAAGCATGTAGCGAATCTCCTTAAGACAATTGCGTCCTCCGCTACGGTGCTAACGGGTTACTGGACATTGGTCTCCCAGATACAACATTCATTCACGGTATTTGAATAGCACAACCAAATCACCATACAGTCGAACCGTATTTAATCAGTACCTTCACAAGAAATTCAATGCAGTTGGACGAAGACAAATTTCAAGGAGAATATTTGTCTTAATATTTGTCTTAAATTTGAAGGATTATTCACTGTAGAGAAAGTAGGGAGAAAGAAGAATTTATGTCTTAGGAAGATACAGATTCAGATAATAATTTTGTTTCTCAGAATTTGTTGAATTTTGTGCTCTTCTTTCAGAACGAATCCTTAACAGATCTTCTATTTCTGTAGAGAGGAAGAGGAGAGAAGAGAGGAATCTTCTTCGTTGTTGTGTGTTTAGAATGACTAAGGGGAGCGCTTTTTATAGCGCTCCCGAGAGTCCCGTTGGAGAGAATGGTGCGATGGTTCTGTCAGAACTGTCACACCTGTTTTTTAGACAGAACCGTTTCTGAACGGTTCTATGTCCGTTGAAGTAACCGCCTGCTCCTAGAAGCGGGTATGTATCGGGTGGGTTGCACACCCCGCGTGAGCACGGTGCGGGTCTGGTACATCTCCGTATATGGAGACCCATACTAGTGTGAACCAGTTCAAAAAGAACAGCACCCAACCTACAACTGCACCCGCGCCCAAGACCGGACCCGGGCTTCAGCATCGGCGCCGGACGGGCGGCGGCGCACGAGGGCATGGTTTCCCCCCAAACGTGCGCGAAAACTCCAAGTACCCAAAGGGCACACCCTTTGTTTTCATTTTTCCCTATTTAAAACGCTTCAAATGTCTACTCCATATCTAATGTGGGACTAAATGTTTTAACTACCTTTTACCCTTTAGCTATTGAATTAGGCTAACTTTTGGTTTAAATATCTCATTCATTCGAAAATGAAATTGAACATGTGAATATACCACGTTCATTCTCAATGGAAGAACACACTCCAACCATTATTCGGTTGATTTTATCAACGGATCTCGCCTTAATTCAGCTCAAAGATTCACTTTAGTTCTTGTTTTCCTAACAATCCCCCATAATGAATGAAACTTCAAGGAATTGACACACAAAGAGACTGACTCTACAGTGAGAGATACTTTAGAAAAGAAATTGCATCATGATAGATGAATTAGGTCTTGAACCTTCCATAACGAAAACTTTATCGGACTTACTGGCTAATCAGTGAACTAAGTTTTGAACTGCAGTCGTTTGTGTGTAGCCAAGTCAACAAGTTTCACAGAGTAACTTTTCAAAATCAACTTTGATTCTCGATTGTGTCCATTTTGGTCCTGTACATTCTTAGTTTTAGAGAGTAGCTTTAGAGAATCACAGCCTCCATAGAGATTCTCAAAGAGCTAACCCAGCTTTATCTCACATAGGTGATCGTCCTATTAAGAGTAGTTTACTAACCCCACTTGTTTTAATAACAAGATATATGCATCATTAAAAGTGTTAAGCTTATCTTGAATCTATTTATAGAAAGCACTTGGATGCATCATAAGAATAGGTTGGAGTCAAGCTCCTAGTGCTTACTCCGCAATCTTAGTTTTTCCTCTTGAACTTAGTCTGTAAGATCTCTAGTCGCTTAGTGAGGTTTCCATTAAGCTAACTCGATAGGGTAGGCTTTTAATCTCATTCCCATCGATGCTCAGTTTATACGCTCTCCATTTAAACATTTAGTAAACGGATCCGCTAGATTTATCTTTTGACGATACAAAGTCAATTAGAGATAATTCCATTTGAGAGCAACTGCTTCACGGTATTATGTCTACGACGCATATATCTAGACTTACCACCAGACAAGTTTTGCAAAGACTTGTAATTTACATGCCCTAATCTAGCATAATATATAAGGGACTCAAGCAAATAAACAGAATATTTTTTTTATTTATGAGCTTTGGGTACAAAATCACAGATTTTTTTATCCATTACAGCAACATTGGCCTTGAATAGACCATCAACAAGATAACCCTTGCCCACATACATGCCATTCTTAGTAATTACAAATTTATCAAATTCAAAGACTATTCTAATGTCTTTCTTACTAAGAATTGAACCGGATAGTAGGTTCTAGTGGATATCTGGAACATGCAATACATCGTTCAGAGTAAGCTCCTTCCCAGATGTCCACTTTAGGATGATCTTTCCCTTTCCATCAACCTTGGAGACGGTTGAGTTGCTCATGAAGATTTGCTCATCATACTCTTGTTTTTTATATTCTTATAATAAAGCAGATTGTGTTTCCCCAGTGTCTACCCATCAATTTTTATTTGGTTTGTCCACTTTCTGACACCACAGCTGATAGGCTTGGTGATGCATGATCGTCAGATTTGCCTGTGGATGGTCCTTTTTATTCTTTTTGGGACGACTGCGACATTCATTTGCCTTGTGTCCCTCTTTGTTGCAAATGTAGCAAGTTTCCTTGAAGCGCTTGTTCTTGTTTTCTTGGTCCTTGCCTTCGTACCCCGGGGCTGTCTTCTTCCGCTTCAAACTTTTAGAAGTAGACGCTTTTCCCTTTAAGTCTTCAATCACATTAGCCTTGGCTTCATAGGAGTTCTTGTTGCTCCTTTTCTTGGACTTTTGGTTGTCCTCTTAAACCTAAGCCTCACAATGAAATCTTCCATCTTCAACTCCTTACACGTGTTTTGGGTAGTTTTTGAAATCTCTCCACACAGGTGGAAATTTCTTCACGATAGTAGCAACCTGAAAAGTTTCAAGTAGAATCATACCTTCAGCCCCTATCTCGTACAAGATAAGTTGAAATTCTTACTGACTCACATCACACTGCTGTCCACCATCCTGTACTCCAAAAATCGTTCCATAACAATTTCTTAGTACCGCATCCTCATTCTTGTACTTCTTATCAAGACTTGCCCATAACTTCTTTTTCATTGTGATAAGACTGTAGACATTATAAATAGAGTCATCCGGTCCATTTAAAATGTAATTTCGACAAATAGAGTCACCTTGTGTCCATGCATCAACTGCAAGGACAGAGTCCCGATCAGCTCCGGGTTCCGGTGGATCCTCTTGCAGGAATTTGGCCAAATGTAGAGTGGTCAGGTAAGAAAGCATCTTCTGTTACCACCTCTTGAATTCAATGCCATCAAATTTTCCTGACTTCTTCGGTTTTGGGTTAGGAAGTGGAGCAGGCACCAGTGTTTGAATTTACAAGTTTGGTGCCTTACTGGTACTATCTTAATTAGTATCAGACATCTTCTGCAAATTCAAGCAGAACAGAAGTAACTCAAGTAATACTAATTTTCTTAAGATTGTTAGATATAAGAATAGATCTGACAACTAATCACTGTCACAGATCTAATTGGCCAGGTCGATGAATATCAGGGGGGAGGTTTTCCGTTAAATAGAATGTTTCTTAATTACAGAACCACCTTTCAATTACCTTCCTTGATTAAACACCAATTAGACTATAATTGTCAGTCTCAATATACAGTAATATTTATGTGTTGGGAAACAATTCTAGGTTACAGAGTTTGTTTTCAGTCGTCAGGGATTATTCTTCATTTGTAAGTTATATCATTGTTAAGACAAGAGCATTAGGATACATAAGGGTCTTTTCTATATTCTGTAATTTATCTCTTCCAAAATAACGAAATTATCTACGCTTCCCAAGGACGCAAGGCTTGCTCCAAACCTCATTAATTTGTGTGTGTGCATTTGTTCTTGATCTCAGTTTCTGTCCATACCTTACAATTAGGTAAATTGGACAATAAATTTTTAGATCTTAAATAATTATAATTCATACTAAGATCCTTTTTTGAAAAGATAATAAGATCTATTGCTTCTAAGCATGTATTGATATTATCAAAAAAAATCATATTTAGTCATTAATAAATTATAATTCAATCTACCCTCTTGATATAGAAATTACCAAATTTCTACTTAGAAATAAAGTGTCAATTTAATTAGGATTGATCTGTATGAAATAAAATTTTCAATTTAAGTTTAAAATTTGCTTTTCAACTTAAGTATGATTCTAATAAAGTTGGCCTATGAAATTAGAATCTTAATTTAAATAATTTTAAAAACAAACTAATAGTAGGTTTCCAAAATGCTAGCGTGATGAAAGACACTAGGGGATAGCTCTTTTGTATGTTTCCTTCCAAAATTACTTATTTAACCATCATCATCTAAGTCTTTTTCCATCAAGATGGAATCAGTTAATGGAGCAAGGCTCCTCGAAAGATTTAGACAAAATCTTATGATCGGACTATCGACCTAACATCAACTCTCTCAGATTAGTGGGCACTACCTGGTTAGAAAAATTATGAACAAAAAAGAGACTTTCCAAAATCCTAAAAAGCCTTGCATACTTGTAGATGTTTGTATGTGTTTAAAAAATGTGTTTAGTTAAATAATAGTATTAGAATTAGGAGTATAATATAATTGTATTAACAGTTGGAGTTTTCTTATTATGTAATGTCTATATATTCTGGGGCATTGCCCTCGTCTATGATATACACAATTGAGTTTCTTGAACTGATTTAGCCCTATCAAATTTTTCTTTGTTGAATCATTGTTCCCAGGCCTCCCTCGAGTCTGCGCTAGGTAACACTCACATAGAGCGTGCCTATCGCCGGGCCACTTTTTTAGGCTCGTTCATCATTAAATTTTTTTCTACTATCATCTCATCACATATTTTGTAATTCAAGTCTCTCTCTCACAAGCAGGACCTCCTTGGCTAGTCAGTCCCAGTAAGTGTCAAACTTGGACTAGAGTCCAAAGATAGCTTTACCTGAGCGAGTTGCAACTAGACTAATTTGTCACCGCCAAGTCAACCAAGTTGACACAGTTCTCGAATCCCGCATGAGTTGGACTCCAGCAATGACTCACTCATCCTATGAGTTAACTCACTGAGCCGCACTCAACCTCTCTGCACTGCAAACACATGACCCGAATCCACCTCTTCAAGCACATGGGGTCCACCCTCATCGCCCACTCCAGCAGTCCACTCCTGCTCGACCGACGACTCCTTCACCCCCTCACTGTCTTGTGATTTTTTTTAGCAAATATTTTATTAATCTCATCATTATCTCCTACTTATCATTCAAACTTGCAATACTGTATCCATCGTGAGTTTGCGATGGTGTTAAAGAATATGTCTTGAAAGTTATTCTTTTCTTTGGTGGTCGTTAGAGGGAGAGGGATCTCTCCTATTTTGCGATAATTATGCTTGGTGATATTCAGTGTTAAGACTTATGATCTTCAAAGTTCTCGCCAAGTCATATGCTCCGAAGGAATGTGGGGGTTAATTTTTCAGCAATGAAGGTGCACATGGAGTTGTGGTTGGGTACTTCGACACTACTCTTCTGATGCTGATGCCACAAGCAGATAGGGAAGGTTGCTTTTTCACGTTGAGCAAGGAAGTGTCTATTTATCAAAAAGAAAAGAATATTATTAGGATTAGGATTATAATACTAATTGTAATAGGAGTACGAGTTTCTTTTTATGTAATTATAATGCCTATATTCTCGAGCATTACTCTCATCAATAATATAAACAATTCAGTTTCTTCAACTAATTTAACATGTCCCATTATATGTTGCACATTTATGAGATGATGAAGAAAATATTATTATAGAATCCTAGTGTTGAAGAGATCTATAGTACTCATGCATTGTTTGGAGAACTTACAGATTTGAAGAAGTTTCCTTTCTGCAGAAGATGCTTTTATAATTCACTTTATGCACTAGGTCATATGTGGCTCTTTCAAGAAAACCCTGTCACACCCCCGCTTTCCAAAATACGCTGAAGCGGAGACGCGACACAAGTCGGCGAGCATATACGGAAGGAAAATACCTCACGTATACGCGCTAAGCCTTAAGTAACCCGAAACGAGCTATAAATCCCAACTGTAATTAAATCATGATTACTGCAATATCACATATAAGCATCCACGCATGATATTATATAAATAAGACTGTTTCTTTTTATATTATTTGTTCGAAAACAATTTAATGGTGTAACCGTTTCTTGAAGATTAGCTTTGGATAGGTTTACTATGAGCTTTCGTTTGATCTATAAAAGATTTCTTACTTCATACATGTTTCATATTCCCCGAATTATTGCTTATAAAATATAAAGAAAACAGATCATAAAAGAACTGAAATTTGACTTCATGAGTGCATCCCCTGTTATAATTTTTGTGAATGAATTACTTATAAATAGAATCATTCTTGTCCATTCAATAAAAGAATTATATAAATGGTCATCATTACATGCTTAAGTAAGGAGAAGATTACATATAATATGGTTGCAACCCGATAATTACCAATTGTGATTAAACTGTTAACGTCTTACCTGAGTTAATCCCATGCCAAATGCAAATTTTGCAAGAGCTCTAAGGCGCGCCAGTGAAAGCTCTAAACCCATCTCAAAAAGCTGCAGATTTCTAAATTAAACACCAGAAATATCAAACAGATAGAGTACATTAAACTCTATTACATTGATTGTTTTGTAATGTAAAAGATTAAGACCATATACAACACAGGGTATATACACCAAAGTAGTGTATTAAAAAGACCATAGAAGTGAGAAGCTTTAGAGTCCGAAGCATCATCACTAGGTTAAAGTACTAATAAACTTGGGATTTTGGCCACAGAGCTAATGAGATTAGGTTATTGATAATCTATTATTATATTGACCCCACTGCAGATTATTTGCACTTTTTTATTTTGCACGCACATCCAGAAGTTTAATTTTTTTCTAATTGAATGATGTATTCTCAAAGCCATAATTCAATGAAGAAAACAGTCTCCTTACATGTTGAGCTGTTCCCTTGAGCACACCAGTTACAAATGCATTTACAGTGAATTTCCAAGACGAATTGATATATATTGTTTGTGGATAATGTATTTCACATCCAGAGTAGAAGATGGTGATTGCTAATTGAAGGTGTGGAAGGAGTTTAGCAAATAAAATTTTGAAACTGGGCCACCCAAAAAAGAGGTACATAAAGTGCAAATTTCAGCCGACCTGTCATTGTCTAACTCTTCTCCCATCAATATAGGATTAATCATGAAATGGAACTTTAAATAAGAAGAGTCCACAGAAAATTTTGACAAATGTTACACCGGGCTGTCAACAAGCCACATCAACCTTCTGAGTTACTACCAAGTTCCTAGCCAATGTAACTTTGAAAATAGAGGGACTTGACATAAACTGATAGACCAGCTGACAGGATGAAAGATTTGCTCACGTAGTTCAAGTTCAAGCAACCATGGAATATAAGATGCAATTAAATTAAGATACAATGCTTCTCAACCATGTTAAGGGTATCTGTTTTTCACTTAAAATTTTAGAGGATTTCACAATGAAAATTGGATAAGTAAGCTGACCCAAAGGCACGGGGTTTGGAGCGTCTCTCAGGTCTCATATGTAAACAAAACAAGATACTTCAAGAAGAAGAAAAACACACAAATTATTGTGCTCATTTCTGTAGTTTATTGCAAATATGGACACATTTTCTACTGTGTCACTCCAGCTTAGGCAGCATCAGAAAGTGTATTTATGTAACGTCAAAAGAAATCAAATAATGAAAAGAGAGAGGCCAACCCTTTTCTCTTGGCCATGTGTTTAGCCCTAAATACCATGTTTATGAAGGCCCAGACACATAAGCCACATGAAAACCAAGACATATCTAAGGTTCACCATGCTCATGTACCTGCGTCTTGAATCAACGAAATCAAAGAGCAGATCAAAAATCATTCTCTATTTATAGATTCAAACTTTCAGTATGACGATTAAACTCTAATTAGACCACTTATAAGATGGCACATAAAGATCAAACATATGCTTAAAAAACAATGTTAAACCAACCACTGAGCAACCCAAGTTATTGTGTCAACTACCACAACTAAAATAGCTCTACAGTTTGTAGGAAATACAAACCCTCAAAAAGAAGAATAAGATGAAAGAAAACATACCAAGAAAAGAATGCCCATTCTGATAAAACTTTGACATCTGTGGGTTTCTGATAAGGCCAAACTGGTTAAGTACAACACCAACACAGAAAAAACCAAACATCTGAAAGTATCGTGAGAGCTCAGTCAACCACGGAACAAGCTACAATAAAAACAATTAAAAATAATAACATCATAGAGCTTCCAAATAGACAACTGTTTAAAATAGAGAAAATCAATAGGTAAATACACTCTGTATCATATATATTGCTCCATGAATCCAAAATCGTTGAATAGGTTTTGTTGCTCATAGAAATACTGAAGAATATTTAGGTAGATAAATGAAATTAGCTCAAAGAATAGGTCTGTGGCATTTCAATAATCGGTCCAATTAAGTCCCTCATTTCTCATTTACAGTTCATAATTGTGGGGCCAACCAATTGATCCTCAGCTTCATGTTTAGTGTAGACAGGTCCCTCTAAAAGAGGATTATATAAAAGTGTATTCTGTAAGAAATTACACAACACATTAAGCTTGAAACAAATTTTCAAATTTTTAGATTTTCAGTGTGAAAATTCAACCTCACTCAACATCTAAGGAATATATACCTGCTGTGTCACCTGCTGTAGGAAGGGAACCACTTCTGAACTTCTTATGTATGTTGAATTCGTTTTAGTCTACTTCAAACAACTATGTTTAAAACAGATACTATTTTTCAAATCCATTAAATGAAAGAAAGTATCATCAGATTACGCTAATCAACAATTTAAAACTTTTAGCATATTGAACTTGCAAACAAAAATATTTTCAAGATTCTTTTACTCAAATATCTGATGATTTTATCACATTGTTCGTAGACTAACTAGGCTGCCTGTTGAACATAATATTTTGTGGTTTTGAGTTGCAATCTGGTAGCAGCTGGGTTGCACTTTTGAAGCACGGACACAGACACAGGTGTCGTATACGATACGGACACATGACACGAAAAAAATCTAAAAAATGATAAGGGGACACTGCAAGGAATATTTTTATTATTATATATTAAATAAATTTATAAATCTCAATCAAGTGATCAACAAACTAAAATACTAATTAACACGTATACAAACTATAAATATCATAA
>JAVJIF010014939.1:0-98723 GCA_038442645.1 Agave tequilana
ACATTTGAAGGTGCCCTAAATATTTTAGGGCAAGTTGATGCATGGAGGGAGCTCTTTCTGATGCCCACAAGATTTCATGTGATACATGTCGAAGCTGTAGCTCAAGACAGACAAGTCCATGTGATGACTATAAAAAGTCCTGCAGTTGTGTTGGAGAGTGCTTGAGATCTAGTGAACTCAACGACTTAATCACTGAACTCTCTGTTCCGATCTGACTCATTGTTCATTTGGTCGGTGCTCAAGTTGATGAGAATCGAAGAGACGAAAGATTAGGTAAGTAGCATCAATCAATGGCTTTGCTGATACGGGCATAGTTTTCGCCTTGTACGCTTGATATTAGGTGGTCTCTGCCACCTTTTTCCCTAATTATCGACGTGGAAATTTTTTGGTATCGTGTTTTGTTGAGTCATGTTTTGAAGTACTTGTAGTTTTACTCATCTAACATCTCACCGATTTTTTTTTCTTGTGCCTAAAGTTTTTTTTTTTTAAATAAATATCAAAGTTTGTTCTTAAAGTTCAATCTCACAGGTAATCAAAATAAATTTAGACGAGTGTTATTTATTAATAATTCAAGCAACCAGCCAACTTCTCTGGTCATGAGATATGTGTAGACAATTAATATTATGTGTTAGTCTATAGTTATCTATGTGTGTTTCATATTGTTTGAAGCAAGTAGTTCATTAGGTGATAGATTTTGGGTGACAAATATTAGGACAAGAGGAAGTGCAAGCAAAGATTCTTCAAGTTTGGAGAAAGTAGAGTACAGAGATTGCTGGCAACTCTGAATTGAGTGAGCACACACTCGCATAAAAATGCACAGATGTTTCTTGTGTCAGTAATATTTTGTCAATGCTCCTTGTATTGCTGAACCCCTGAGATTGTACTCAAACGACCAAGGGGGAAGAGATCAAAAGGTGTTACCCAGTATCAGTGGAGATTTTATTTGGGTTGTCAATGGATTTTATTCAGGCTGCTCTCATGTCCATTGTCTTTTATTTATCGATAATTAGCTTATAATTTTGTTCAAGACCCATTGTTTAATAAATGATCGAACCTGATTGCTGTTGGAAGCCTGAAAAGGAGAATGATTTCAACAATCAAGAATCACTCTCTGTTCCCATAGACTTTTTAAATGTAGAAGCTCTTTTCCCATAGACTTTTTAAGTACGTAGAATCCGCACTACTGCATCCTAATGAGTTATCTTTGGTGCTGAGAGAAACTGACTTACAACACTCACGACAACGACAAATGTAATATCAGGTCTAATTACTTTTAGGTAGTTCAGCTTATCCTCTAACCTATAATACCTGTTAGGATCATTTAAAATCTCCCTCTGATCTGATAGCAACTTGACATTAGCTTTCACGGGTGCATCAATAGCTCTGCACCTCAACATCCCTACATCAAAGAGCATCTCAAGCACATATTTTCTCTAGAAAAGAATAATTCTTCTGCTGGACCTAGCTACTTCAATGCATAAGAAGTACCGTAAAGATCCAATGTCTTTTGTCTTAAAATGCTTCTGCAAGTAGCATTTCAAATCAGCAATTCTCTGCACATCATCACTAATTATAATAATATTATCCACATACACTACAAAGAGTAACCTCTTTTCTTGATGTTGTCGTTAAATACAAAATGATCTTTCTTAGAACGAGAAAAACTAAAAGTCTAAAAACAGAGACAAAATGTCCAAACCAAGCTTTCGGTGGTTGTTTCAACCATATAAGGACTTCTCCAGCCTGCACACCTTAAGTGACTCTCCTGAGCAACAAATCCGGATGGTTGTTCCATGTAAACCTCCTCGTCAAAAACACCATTAAGAAAAATATTCATAATATCTAATTGATGGAGGGTCTAGTGATGAGTGGTAGCCAAACAACAAGACAGCTTTGCAACCAATGAGAAGGTGTCCTGATAATTCATTCCATCACCTGAAAATATCCTTTGCAACCAAACGGGCGTTCAAACAAGTCGATCACCCATCAGTATTCAGCTTCACAGTATACACCCACCGATATCCAACTACTTTCTTTCCTGGAGTAAAACAATAAGGTCTCATGCTTCATTCTGTTCTAGATCCAGCACTTCTTCCTTTATGGCATCCTTTCAATCTGAGATAGATAGGGCTTCTAGTACAGACTTGAAAACAGAATATGAGTCAAAAAAAAAAAAAAAAATGAAGGCATGAAAGAAAGGAGATAAGTATGAATAAGATACAAAGCGAGAGATAGAGTGAGATGTACAAGTGTGTTTACCCTTATGAAGGGAAATAGAAAGATCACAATTAAAACACTATCAGAATTAGTAGTATCACTAGAGGGTAATATAGATGTGCTCTCATCAGTTTGTGTTTCGAAATTGGAATGGTAGAAGATGTTGGCACAGGTGCGTAGAAATATGTCTTGTCAAGATTCTGGTTGATTCTCCAAACTGGTGACGGAGTTTTGATTCTCCATGTATATGTGGCAATGTATCAAGATCTATATCAACCGATGATGGAGTATGCACGACTGGTGGATTCTGAACAAGAAAAAATATATTGTCATCCTCGAACTATAAGAAAGAAGACTCACTATCAAATTCAAATTTAGACTAAAAAATGTGACATCAGCTTAAACAAGAAAATGATCCAGCGAAGGACAATAACACCAATTTCTGTTTCTGAGTCCGAGAATATCTAGAAAATATATTTGAGAGTACGAGAATCCAGTTTAGTTTTATAAGGATTATTGTTCCGAACAAAACACATACACTAAAAAATCTTTGTCGGCGTGAAAAACAAATCATTTTGAGAATATAAAATCAAATACAAATTTGATTCTGCAAAACAGAAGAAAGAATCTGATTAATTAAATAACACACTATAAGAACTGCATCACAACAAAAATATTTAAAAACTTTCCTATTAATAAGCAATGTGTGAGTAGTTTCAAATAAATGATGAGTTTTATGTTCAGTGACGCCATTTGTTGAGGAGTGTATACACATAAGGATTGATAAATATTTTTAAGTAGAGTCATAAACTTTGTAAAATATGAACTAAAACACTCTTTAGCATTATTAGATCTTAATATTTTCACAGAAGTGTTAAATTGTGTTTTAATCTCAAAACAAAGATTTTGAAATATAGAAAGAAAGAAAAAAAATCTCAGAATGAGATTTTATGAGATAAAACCAAGTAACATGCGAGTAATCATTCATAGAAATGATGAGATACCAAAACAAGTTTGGATTTTATTGAATATGGACCCCTTACATCTGAATGAACCAAATCAAACAGGTGATTAGCCCATTTATTGACTCTATTAGGGTAAGATATTTAATGATGATTTCCTAGTTGATAAGACTCGCACTCTAAAAACTCAACTTGACTAGATTCAAGAACCAAAACTTTTAAAACCGATAAAGAGGGATGACCTAACCGATAATGATGATCAAAAAGTGAAACAAACTGGCACTGATTTGGAGACCAAGTCTAGGTATTACAATCTGTCTTTCTCATTATCAGTGCTAATCTTCTTCGTTTCCAGTTCTTTAAATTTACAAAACGTACGATAGAATTTTACTGAATAATTTAACACTCTGTAAATCTTTACTAAATGATAGTAAATCGAAAGAAAAATTTGAAACCTAAAGTATAGATGATAGAGAAAAAGAATATGTAGTCTTAGAATGTCAAATGCCTTTAACAAAATAAGTAGAACCATCGGGTAATATAATAGAGGGAAAAGAACACGTAGAATCAAGGAAAGACATACTTTGTTTCCACTCCTGAATCTATAACTGATGTGTATGGATAAGATGATGCAAGATATGTTGTGGAGTTACCTGATCCGGCCAGAGTAATTGTGGAGGAAGAAGACATCCGGACAGCTTAATTGCTGAAATATCTAAAATTGTTGAAATTGCTGAGCAAGTTGATCAGAAGAAGACATCTAGACAGTTTGGAACTGTTGAAACATCTAAAATGTTTGGAACTGTTGAAACATCTGAAATTGTTGGTAGGCATACTCCTTATTGCCATACTCCTTGAATCTCTTCTGAAAGTGTTAGTGTGTATACTCCTTATTTATCATGCTCCTGAAATTTATTCTGAAACTAATTCTCTTCAGGGATCCAAAATATCCAATCAAACGATCCTCTCTCGCGATCTAAATACTCAACAAATAAACCAAACAAACGATGCTCCAACGAGATCTAATACCCAAGCAAATAATCTTCCCTCGGGATCTAAACAAGCCAAAATATCCTAGCAAATAATTCTCCCTCGGTATTTAAACACCTAACAAACAACTCAAACAAATGATCCTCCCTTAAGATCTAAAGCAACTCATAGAATTAATCGCCAAACTCTCAAGTATTAAAAAGAATATATAATATTGAAAAGAGAATAGCATAAAAACTTTAAACCTCTCAGTTTTTTTACTGTTTACTATTCCTGTGAACATTACTATTGTACATTGAGAACTATAACTTTTTTTTTAACAAATTCTAATTCAAATCAGGTTTGAAAGAAGAAAAAAAATAGAAAGAGAAATGAACAAAAAGAAAGAATTGATGATGATTTTTTGATGACGAGCGGAGATGAAAATGATGAAGGTTGTAAAGGATCGAAAACTTTAGGGTTCTGACACTATGAGAAGATTTAAATTATAGAAATTAGAGAGTTAGTCTCAGAGAGATCTTTCCTCTCAATTATATAGATAAATGAAGTCTATTCTACTCTGATTTTTTATACTACTCCTAATACAATCTGTGTACCGCTCCTTATACAAATCATATTTCCTAATACTTTTAAGACGAGGACTTGAGACAAAGTGAAATTAAAGAGTCAAATCAGAGAGGATAATTTAATCATATTTTAAAAAATTTAAGATGCCTTGAAGAATGAGATAAAAGGTAAAAAGCACTCTAATAAATACTTGCTGATCAATATATTAAGAGCACTTGTGAGCAAGACCCTTTAACCAAGCTTGATCTGCGTGGATTCAAGTTTATTCAATTATCTAATCAAGCTTTAAATTTTGTTTAACTCTGACTCATTTTAGTTAATCGTAATATCTTTCTAGAATAAAAAGATCATTGAAGCTACATTTTGCACAATAATTATAATAATTTATTAGGAAGAAATATAAATACATTCCACAATTAACTATGCAAAAATATTTGTTCTTTTTATATACACCGTCCAATGTACGTAGCACTAACAATAAAATACAATGGTTAATGTGGATGAACTTTCTTGCAAGAGATTTGGGAAGAAGATGAAAAAGAGGTCAACAATTGCTAATTAAATAAAGATTCATTCATTTTATATGATAAATTTTTCCTATGCTTGACTAAATCAGTAGGCAAAACCAATAATTAAAGATTTGAAGTACAATATTTGAACTAAACAAAAACCAATAATTAAAGAGTTTGTATACACGCGATTGGATCTTAATTGAACGAACACAATCACCTATGTTGACCAACACATATGCGTGAATAGTTTGTAGGTCAGTATATCGTAACGTGTAAGTCGCAAGTGAAAAAGTTAACCACAAAATTAAATGTTTAGTGATTTAAAATATTAAAAAAAATATCAATAAGTATGAATATATAATAAATATTAAAAAAATTCTACCATTCTTCATTCTGGCGTTGTTAATTGTTTTTTTCCGCTCACTATTTCGCAGCAAATTCTATCATTCAGTAAATTCTGCTATCATTCACCTCAATAATCTCAAAGACTTTCTAAGTTTTTTTTGATAACACAAACCGTAACCTTATGCGAGCGAGATTTGCCCACTGCAAAAAAGTTTTATTACTATGATAACTTGCTCAAAGACTCTAAATAAAATTTAAGTTTAGATAAAGTGGTAACCACACTTTCTTTGAACACGTGAGAGGTTATTATTTGGAATCTTCCAATTATAGTGATACAGGAAATTTTCAACTGAAAATACAAGGCTACACTACTTGGCTTTCTCGCTGTCACTTCGTTAACAAAAATGTTGATTCTTCTCTCTTTTTGACTCTTCATAATAGATAACATTTGCATGTTAGTGCCGAAGACATTGTAACGTAGAACATGTTGCAAGGATCCAATTGGATTATTTTGATCACCAGAGATAAAATAGATTAAATAAAGGTGCTTACAATAAAATTTCATTTGTAAAGTTGATTCTTGACATTCCAAAGTGAACGACATATGAACAGTCTCTTGGTAGCAAGCATTTTAATGATAAGTGACAATTTGATTAAAAACCATGAGTATTAATGAGAGTCAAAATCAACTAATCATATCATATATAATACCATATGCTGTCTTAAATACTCTCTCTCTCTCTCTCTCTCTCTCTCTCTCTGCCCCCTCGGCACTAATGGATGCAAAAATCTTTAATTAGGTTAATTGCATCATTGCTTGGTGTGCAGGAAAATTCTCAAGGAATTTCTCCACACCATGGGTTGTAAGTGAGCTTGTAAGAGAATAGATTGATGAAAGCAATCGCAGGCTAGAGGGAATTACGTGAAAAAACTGAAAGGAAAACACCGCGGAGAGAGAGAATTCACTGTAGAACTGAGGATTACAATGAATACTGCAGGGTGATATATGATTATAAGTTCTAGAGTTTTTAGATAAACAGTCGTGAACCACTAGAGTTTTGGATAATCAAATGTGAACCAACTCACCTTCTCGATGAAGAAGAAGTTGTATTTGTACCCACCTGATATGGCATTGTGAGTGCAGATATTTTAGATCTGTTGGATTTGCTTAACAGGAATCAATCTGACAATTAATCAAGATCACTGAGATATCAACAATCTAATTGGCCAGGTCTGCAAATATCAGGTCTGACAATTAATCAAGATCACTGAGATATCAACAATCTAATTGGCCAGGTCTGCAAATATCAGGTGGGAGGTTTTCCGTTCAATAGAACGTTCCTTAATTTAAGAACCACCTTTCAATTTCCTTTAAACACCAATTAGACTGAATATAAATCAGTCTCGATATACTGTAAAGTATATCCCGGACTTAATCCACCAATTAGACTGAATATAAATCAGTCTCGATATACTGTAAAGTATATCCCGGACTTAATCCACTTATACAGTATTTGGAGTGAGGTACGCTTAGAGCGAATCTCCTTAAGACAATTACGTCCCCCGCACCGGTGCTAAAGGGATAATGGACGCTGGTCTCTCAAGATACAACACTCCTTCACGGTATTACCAAATCACCGTACGATCGAACCGTAGTGTTGAACCGTAGTGTTGAAGTAGCGGTACAAGGACAAATTTCGGATGAATATTTGCCCGCTTTGGAACTCTACTTCCTAATTCAGAACAATTCAGAATGCAGACTTACTTTTGCTTCAGAATTCAGATAGAAAGAGAGAGAGAGGCTGTTGCTGTTGGTGTGTTTCAATTGAGAAATGGGAGCGCATTATATAGCGCTCCAGGAGGGGCCAACAGGTTCGAACCCAACGAAAGGTTGCAACGGTTCGGTCTGAACCGTTTCAACGGTTCGACCCAACAGTCGCACCTGTTGGTTGAACCAGAACCCGGGCCCGAGCCCGGCGCCGGCCGGCCGCCGCCGCCGCACGCGCACACACACATGTGCCGGCATAGATCCCTCCCAATCGCGCGCGAAAACTCCAAATACCCAAAGGGCACGCCCTTTGTTCTCAATTTTCTCTATTTATACACCACAAACTTCCATCCCACGGCCAATGTGGGACTAAATGCTTTTAGCTACCTTTAGTCCCGTTTTGGCTTTGAATTAGGCAATCTTTAGACTTGAATATCTCATTCATTCGAAGTCGGAATTGAACATGTGAATATACCACGTTCATCTCCAATGGAAGGAGAACACACTCCAACCATCATCCAATTGATTCGATCAACGGATCTCGCCATAATTCAACTAAAAGATTCGCATTTATATTCTTCAATTCCAACAGGATCTGCATAACATAACTGCATGATTTACACGTGATAATCTTCTTGTAACCGCTCAGATTGCACTGCTTAATTATAAAATCGTCACGCACCGATATCTGTCACTATTCTTAATTGCTGCATTGATATAGAGGTGTTACGACATTTAAAGGTTCACCCCCAAACAAGACACTTTTGGGCGCGCACTAGTACAACCTAATTCAGTTCTACAGCCCTCAATGGATTGTCAAGAAACTTGTATAATTGGGAGTGGTGCAGATCTAGCGAACTCAACAAGTTAATCACTATTAATCTATGTTTTAATCCACCAAAATTTAATGAAAATTGGAGAGGATCAAATAGTCCAAGGTTAGTATATTTATTAGTATATTTTGGTGCATTTTCATGTTAAAAAGAATACATCATACGCGAATTTAGAATATCATAGTATAGTTTTCTTATTTGTTCGCGGAACGAGAACTTGAAGATTTCTTACCCCAATCCAAATGCTCCATGGATCGTTTCTAAAAAGTTAAATTATATGAAATGCAGTTCAAAAAATATTAAATATTTGAAATCTAAATTAAAAATCTTAAAATATGTTTTCTTAAATGTGCATGAACATTGAATTGATAAAATATTATTGAAATCTTATTAAAAAAAGATTAGCTATAACTCTGATATCTTTAAAATTAAAAATTCATGACCGAGTCCAAAACTAATAATATGTTAAAACTTTTAAATTATTGCATACATTCTAGTTGTATTTAAAATTAATCTCTATTACTTTTTAAGTAGAGTATAATTTACGTGGATATTATTATAATCCTTAAGTTTTTCTAAATATATAATTTATCTTTATTGTAAATACTTGATTTCTAAATGGTATATATCTTCCCAAGTTACTTCTTCTTTTCTTTCTTCTCTTCTTTTTATTTTCAAGTTTTCTTCCTATTTCTCTTTATTTTATTTTTATTATGTGTTGCAACTCTCTGAAGGAGGAAGGGAGTATAAGGACTAAAATATTCTTCTTTTGGATCAATAAAAGGTTTTGTTGGAGAAAAAATAGGTAAGAAAAATAATAGAAACAAAATTAAACATGTTTTTTAAATTAATAAAAAAATTGGAAAAATAATAAAGATACAGTAAAGAAAAATAAAGAAAAGTAAATATATTATTTTGTATCAATAAACAATTTAGATTGAAAAATAAAAGAAAAGATAAGAAAAAAATAGGAAAAAAAATTAAGCTACAACACCATTATGAATATCTTTATATTATTGATATATAATATATATGTCTAAAGAATTTTATATTATTAGATTCTGTTGGATACATGTGGTTTCATTGAGCTATCATCCCAGATTATTATTAGTTTATTGTGTAAGATTTAAAGTCTACAAATGGCTCACTGAATTATAAAGTTCATAACATATGTCACAATAAATTATATTTCATTCGACTTAAATGAACTAAATTAATAAATACTAGGATTTGATTAAATTGAGAGAAAATGCTGATGGAGCTCAGGTCTACAAATATCAATCTTTGGCTCACAGTGTATCATGTTATCTGGGTTTGCAGACTACAGTAATGTCTGAGTATCCTTGCTGCAGATTGAAAGGGAGTATTCCTCGTTAGTTCTTTTTTCTTCTTTTTAGTTTTACTTTTTTTCCCCTCAAGTCATTTGTTAGGTGGGATTGGATTGGGAAGGCAAATTGGAAGGGACCAAAATGAAAGGAACCAACGAGAAATGATTAAAGAGAGGAAAGAAAGCTTTATTAAGTTTTGGGGGCAAGATTATTGCCTTCACGGAGTCAACGCGATGGTCCCAGAGTGACGGCGGAGCTTTCCGGGACATAACATTGGGCGAGTTCGGAGTTTCAGATTGATGACAAGGAACGAGCGATAGCCTCCGGAGCGACGAAGACTCTGGAGCGACAACCTCCGGAGTGATGGAGTCGCCAGAGTAAAAGATCACTCCGCAGCACCTAGTCGGAGAAACACTCCGAAGTTACAAAACAGAGTTACTCCTCGGAGGTGTGAAGCGAAGGTGATCCAGCCTCGAAGCGACCCAGTCCAGCCTAGAAGCGGTCCAGTCCAAAAGCTTCCATGCCAGCAAAACTTGGGGAACACGTCAAGGACAGTTGAGAGATCTCACAACTTATAACCCTAATTTATCCTATAAAAGAAGATGTGCTCATTAGGATTTATTTGTGATGAAGCATTAATCTGTGAGTGGCATTGTACAGAGCGACTGTGAGGATTCTCTTCTTCTCCCATGTAATTTCTCTGATAACAGTGAATTTGTGTGCAGCTCCGTGATTTTTTCTGATTTGAAACTTTGCATAATTTCTCGCGTCGATGTTGTCGATCCAAGCAAGCTTTGCTTAGATTAGGGGTTTCAATGAATTTTCCCCTTATATTTCAACTTTTTGTGATTAGACGCCGAAATAACTTTTGCCTTGCACTGTCAAATCTCTTTCTTTTAGGTTATATTTTTAGAGGTGTTGAAACGAGCCTATTGGTCCCTTTCAAGTGCTAAAGGTTTCCTATACAATTAGCAAAATTATTCTAAAAGTTCTATTGCATGGGTAACTAAAACAAAATTTGTGTTCTACTCAAAAAAAAAAGAACAAAAAAGAAAAAACTAAAAATGAAATTAAAAAATTTTATTGTAGTTATATTGAGGAGAATTTTCCCAACAGTGTCTCATCACAAATAAGCACTCACCAGCGATGAGTTATCATAATTTCCTCCTCAATTATATTTTATTTTCCTGTTTGGAAATGGAGTGAAGTTATCATAATTTCCTTTTCGAAAAATATATGATAACCTAACTCTGAAAACTCCATTTTCCCGTATTTGTGCGGACTTTTAGAATATTGATGTATAACTTCGGTTATCTCAGCACAAAATTGAGATAATTAGAGTTATCAGAAGTCCACTCTAACATCCTGCCGACATATCGGCACCAGTGGTGCTCTGATACCGGTATATCAGTCTGACTTGTATCGGTCTTTAAACCCGGTATACCGCCGATATATCAGCTAGTACGAGTGTTTTAATGATATACTGGTCAGTATAGCGGTTTATTTTAATATTTTACTAATTTTTATTATCACTTAATTATAAATATAGATTTTTATATCATTTATAAGTATTTTAAATTATTAATACTAATTATTAATAATTATTTGTCTCAACGATATACCGGTCATACCACCCTGTATATTAGTCTGTACCGGTGTTTGGTGGGAGAAAATTCCTTATAAAATTTCCTTGAATCAATGAAGAATTACAATGGATCAATACTCCTACTACAAGGGAGGGAAAATGTTTAGACTTGAATCTCCCCTTTGTTTAGTGCTGGGTTCTTGATGTGGCGGTGGAAAGTGAATCTTGTTTTTCGTTGACCGGGTGAACGTCAAGACCTCTCGGGAATCCTCTCTTTGGATAGCAGACGGAGTAACACATCTCCTATCCACCAGGAATCTCAAAGAGATTGTAGGTAAAGACAAACTTATACGCAACAAGTTGTTAGAAGAGTCGAACTCTCTCTTTTCTTTCAGTGGAAGTTCAAGAATTATCTGATCAACCGACCCCTTCTCCATAGCAAACGGGGCTATTTATAGAGGTTTCAGGGGTGAACGTGTCCCCTAAAAACGCTTCATAATGGGGGTTAACTCCCTCATTACGTGGGCAGTAATTGACCCGATAACGAGGGCAGTTATAACCGAGACGCGGGTTTTGAGCCTTGCGCCTTGTTGCTGAAGTGATGCTGAGACGCGAGTTTTAATCCTCGCGTCTTGGTTCTGCAGTAATACTGAGACGCGGGTTTCGACCCTAGCGTCTTGGTGTTGCAGTGATGCTGAGACGCGAGTTTTGACCCTCGCGTCTTGGTGCTGCAGTGATGCTGAGACGCGGGTTTCGACCCTCGCGTCTTGGTACTGCAGTAATGGCTATGATTAGTCCTGCGTCTGGAGTTTGGATTCTGTTTTTTTGATGACTTATCTTTAGTGATTTTTAGACAGCCTACAGAACCCCCTCCAAAGTTTTCAATATTCCGCGGTTGACTGGGACGGATTTTGAAATACTTTGGACTCTGGTTGAATTCATACTTCTCATGATTGGACTGACAATCATTTGAGATGCCCTGAGCTTGATCCTATCTGAAATATGATCTTCGTGAATGTACTGTGAAACCCTTTGAAGCCGTCAGAAATGATCGTGGCGAGTGTCTAGATACGCAGTCTAGACCTCCCCAGTGCTCTGAGCTTGTTGTTGGTGTACTGTTGAATCAGGGGTGAACAGTCGTCTGCTTGAGTCAGTGTACTGTTGAACTGATCTGCTGAAGTAAAAGACTGAATGCAAGTTTTATAGATGCAGGGGTCATATTATTTTCGAAACGCAGTCTTCACTTGGAGTGGGGACGCATATGTTAATTTGCTGAAGAAGCGCGACTTTTGGAGGGACGCGATCTTTGGAGTGAAGACGCAGCTATCACTCTGTTAACTAGGCACGGTTTTGACCTTGCTGAAGAGGCGCAACTTTTTAAAGGGACGCGGTTTTTCGTTAAACACGAATCCGTGTTTTGGGCGCATTGCCACGTGTCCGGTAGAGTTGAGGGGACATCTTTCCTTTGGCGCGCAAATTTTGCATTGCATTTAATATGCACGCCACGCGTCAGACGGAGATTAGGCCTCGAGCCAAGCGCCGCGTATCTCTGCGAATCACTGTGCCTATAAAGGACAACAGTCTTTCAAGAGTCATCATTAGACTCTTCTTCTTCGCCGAGCCTTTAGGGTTAAGAAAAGCTCGAAGCTTTTTTCATTTTCACCATCTTCAACAGTGATCTCACGGTCGAAATAGCACCCAAGACCAAACCCGTTTCTTCGTCCTCGAGCGCTGTTGCTCCAGGGATTCAAATGGGTAGTTCTTTCATGCAGGAGGCCCCTATTTCAGGTAGTAAAACCATCTGATTTGGGTTTCCGCCATTAAAGGGGCTTATAGAGTTCTTTTAACTCCTAAGTCCCTTTTGAATGTGAACCGCCAACGCGAGGCTCGTGCCCGTGTTTGATCGTCAGACGCGGTTCTTGAATTGGTGGACAAGATGCGAGTTTGATGACTTCCGCATCTTTACTTCATCAATCTGAGTCCGTATCTGTTTGCTAAACGCGGGCCTCATTGAGCCCTGTGTCTTGAGTTCAGCACTTAAAAACTTTCTAAGTGTGAGGAGTTTAGACGCAGACTTCTTATAATTCTTGCGTCTTGTAAGATTAGATGCAAGTTTTAATGAATCTCGCGTCTGAATTCGATACTTAGAAATTTTTTCCTAAGTTCTGGATTTTGACATGCGGGCTTCATGCAAGCCGCGCGCTCTTTGAGTCTGGACGCAGATTTTGCTGGTCTCCGCGTCTGGTTTCCCCCTGCGTTTGAATTTCAAACGCTTAACCATTTTCTTTTAGGTTTCAAACCAAGTGTTGTTCTCTTTGCAGTACGATACTCCTCCAACCCTTTATCCAAAAGTGCCACTTTGGGCATGTAGGTGGCACTGATCGTAATCTGACCTTCGTGCTGCAGAAAACTGCTCTTGTGACTACTGGTAAGTCGAAGGAGCGAAAAGAGAGGATCTCCAAGGCCAGTATGGTGACCCTCCGGGAGATTATCTCTGATGGACTGTTTGAGACAGATTCTCGCACTCCATTGCGGAAGCCAGTTTTCCTCTTTGGTGACGGCATTGACGAGGACGATAGGATTCTACATGACGGGGATTATAAGTGGCTCCGTCAAATAAGGGACAGACGATTCTTTCTTCCCAATATGGAGAGGATGTATCCCTTGTCCTATCTACAACACATGTATGTTCATCGTGCGATGGATTGGGATCTTTCCCGATTTGTCTCTGGTGTCTCTCTTGGCAGACTAGGTGCCAAAGAAATACAATCTGTCGGCCATGGGAAAGAGGTCTTTGGTTTATTCCCCGGATTGGTCAGATCTGAATATCTGAGAGGAGAGACCCCTCAGCTTGGCACCACTTTCATCAACCAGTTCATGAAAGTGAGGGGTGATTTTCCCGTCGACTTCCGTCCGCTCAGGTGGGTTCATTCTTCCAACAGATCCTGGTGGGGTAGGATGGTTGGATTTATGCTTGTTGAGCTTGGAGCTCTGCTGCAGCAGGTGGGATTATATCACTCGGTCAGGGCTGTACAGTATGGCTTCCCGCAAAGTTCTCACAATTTTTATGACATCCTGGAGTATTATAATCCTTTGACGGGCACATTTTTTACTCTAGTTGGAGAGATGGGGCTCGCTTTTCATGAACTGTATGAAGTCTCGGGGCTACTTATGGGAGATGCCCCTTATGAAGAGTACGTCCCGACTTCTGAAGAACTTCATCTCTTGAAGAAGGAGAACCCTCAGGTGTACGAGACATACTGGGACGTATTGTGCCACTTTCACATCTGTGGCCAAATAACCTCTTTGAGGAATAGGGGTATTAAGCAGATGTCCTGGGCGAGTTACCTATTCAAGGGTATAAATGAGAAGGATAGCCCAGTGACCAGCCTGGCTCCTTGCACTGACGAAGAAATTGCTGAAAGGATCAACGCCTCTGCGAGCTCTTACACCACGGAGTCAAATAAGGATACTTTCAAACCTGATACGGTTTTAAAAGTTTTCATCATCAGGCCCAAGTTCCCATTTCTGACCGGGCGCTATTTGCGGGCTTCCTTATGCTATAGCTGAAGCGTTGTGTGGTGCCAACATTGCCACATGAAGTAATCGTCGCCGATGTGGTGTACCCAGCGGTTTTGCTGGCCTATGGAAAGTTTATCGCCCTCCTTCCAGCAATGGTGGCTGGAATTCAAAGTGGATTACGGGCTCTGGTTAAAAGCCTATGCCAAGTGGAGGCTATTGTTGACTCCAAGGGCCGGCCAGAGGTTGATTCGGAGGGAAGCTAAGAGTGAAGACTCCTAACCCCAGAATCGAGCTTCCATATATGTACCTGATGGCTTGGTACATCATGCACTACCCTTCACTGATGACGGTGGTGCCTCTTTCTGCGGGGTTTGTCCCTTTTGTGTAGAAGTTGGAGAATTCGAGCTGGTCCAACTATTATATGTTCTACGTTCGGAAATGTATTCTGAATGCTTCGAACTATCAGCTCCACCGATGCTTCCCCAAGACTGCTGATGCATCTTACGGGAATAAGTTCGCCGACTTTGTGGGACCAAATATTTCACAAGGCTGCCATCGGGAGTCATCTGGTGGCTGATTAATATTCGGCCTGGGTATCTGCTCTTCCGACAAGGGAATTCATGTACGATCGAGCCTTACATGCCGAGTCATTTTGCTCAACAGTTCGGCTATGACCAATTATACATCGGCAACCCCATGCTAATCTCTCTTTCAGTGGGAATTTATTTGAGGGTGCTCGGGTATGGTACTATATTGTGGCTGGAGGGAAAAGCTGTTTTCAGCTTGCCTCACAAGACATCCAATTGTTATACTAGCCTCAGCTTCTGTACATAGTACTCCCTGGCTAATAAGATGCCTGGTTTCGAAATAAATACCTCGTGTATTAAGAGCATCAAAGTGTCTTATAAGGACAAATTGGAGTCCAACAAACGCATGCGAGGTATGGACGAATATCAGGAAGCCGAGAAGGAAACAGGAGGGGAAATAGAGACGGGACCAAGGGCAGCACCACCCAAGAAGCAGCCCGTTAAAAAGAGTCGGCAGGCTGTGTCCAAACGTTCTCACGGTTTCTGCTTCCAAGGGCGAGCCTATCCCGAAGAAAGCTAGGAGGGAACCGGAGGCTGAAGCTTCAATGCTCGAGGTAGTTCCTTCTAGTGTTGAGGAGCATAGGGAGGAAGAGGAAGATGAAGAGGAGATCCCCCTTCTTCGTCCTCGCGGTCTACGCAGCAGGGGCCCCGTGATCTTGGAAGAAGGGGAACTTGCAGGTAACCTGTCATGACTGAAGAGGCCAAGCGACCTGAAGTTGACTTGGTGGGGAGGGGTGATGTTGAGATTCCAGGGGTCTCAACTCAGCCCGGGCCTTCTTCAGTTCATGAGAGAAGGGTTGAGGTGCAACAGCCTGGGTCTCCTAGTGTATTGATACCCACCTCGCGGGTTGTCGATCCCAGCCCTACTATTGGGATACTTGGTGGTAAGGTCTCGATTGCTGAGACCTCCTGTGTTGAACTGTCGTCTTCATCGTCCGAAGAACATGGATATTATTTTGGCGAAGAAGTCGATTTCGGCGATGAACCGCTCTTTCGAATACGAGCAAATTCTCGCATATTTCGGAGGAAGAGATACAGGGATGTGACCCTGTGAAGGTTTCGCCGATAGCAATGATTGCTGCTACCGAAGGTACTCTCCTTATCTTCTTGAACCGGCTCCTCCTCAAGTTAGGGAAGGGTTCTGACATTTTCTTTTGACTTTCTGCTATAGGGCTGGCTACCGATAGTGAAGCTACAACTTCCTCTCAGATTGAGGAGATGTCCAAGAGCTGGCCCAGCAGGAGGGCCTTGAGGCTTCTGTTACCGGAATGCCTCAAGAGAGTGCAACTGTCGAGGTCAGGGAGGCCTCAACCCCGCATGACCTATCCAGGAATTCGCCATCTTCAGATCTTCAACTTGGTAAGAGAATACTGACGTATTGAATATTCTCCTTCTTATTGTTATCACTGACATTTTAGTGGCTTGCAGAGAGCACTGAGGTAGCTCAAGTGGAAGATTGCGACAAGCATTGGCGCAGAAGATAGTACAGTTCAAACTTCGGCCGGGGAACCCGATGCCGCAAGGTTTGCTGTTGCTTCTGTTGCAGTAGAGGCTGCTACGATAATAACCATCCCGGAGGTATCGGTGACTATCTCAGTACCTGACAAATCTATCATCGGCCTCACTCTGCGCAAGATGAACTGATTCCCGTCTCTCACCCTGTCATGGAAAGGGAGTCCGGGAGTACATCAGCAGGATTATCTCCAGCTAACGACATCATGGAAGAGTTAGCACGTCAAATGTGTAGCAATTTTTTTACTTCCATGAGATCTTGTATTGACCTCATCCTTTCTGGGGGCAGCTCTTTCGAGTTTGCCCGAATACTTCTCGAAAATCAGATCGAGAACATTAGTCATACTGGGAGTCCTTCGCAGGCTAGGGCATGCCTGATGCTGGTGGAGCAGCTGGGGAGCCACCTGAAGGAGCTCAAGACTCTGGAGAATGCTGGCTCAGTAGATGAGGCTCGGATAACTCTGAGTAAGCTGCTTGCCGCTCAAGAACTTGAGCGAAAGGAGATGGAGGAACAAATAACTGAAGAGGCCCGCCATCTCCAGCATTTTCAAGCTGACCACCAAAGGCTGATTGGCGATTCCAAGGAATCTGAAATCGTCATACAAAGTGCAGAGCATGTTATTACCACTGCTCGAGCTACTATTGCCAGGGCACAAGCCTTGATCGAGACTAATGAGCAGAAACTTGTTGCTGCTAGAAAAAGGCTGGAGGAGCTGGAAACTGCCAGGACACATGATGAAGAAAACCTCTCTACTCATTCCTCCAGGTTGGAGTCTCTTCAAACGCAACTGGCTGCGAAGAGATTTTTGTCTGAGGAGGAGTTGCGGGTCCAAGTTCTGATGGAGGCTGAAAGGGCACGTCAGCACGAGATGCATCGTCTCCGAGAACAAATCCGTTCCTTAGCGAAGCAAGATTTTAACCTTCTTCTCCTTTTTGTATGGTTCACCTCTTTTTTTTAACACTCTATTTGTCAAGAGTGTCTGTATTACTTTTACCATTTTAGAATCAAATAATAAAAGTCTTCAAAATTTTGCTCTATCTTCATCCTTTTAAGTTTTTTTTTGCTCGCTGTAGATGAACTCAATTTTCATAACCGTAGTCTTTGATGTTTGTAAAACGTAGTCTTTAGTCGGTCATGAACAATAAACTCAGGCTGAACTGAGTTCTTGAGCGAGACGCGGCTTTCATTCATAGTGGAGACGCGATTCTTGGAGACGCAACTCTGACTCATTAATGAAGACGCCGTTCAGACTTATCAAGGAAGACGCGCGAATCTTTCTTTTTGATAAGGACGCAGCTCTGACTTAAAGACAAAAAGGCGTTATTTTGAGACGCAAATTTGTGTTCTTCAACAAAGGGGATGCGACCTTCATATTTATGAAAGGACGCAGATTCATAGACGCGGCCCTTGATTCTGTCAGGATGCAGTGGAGACGCGATCTTAGGCTCCTCAAAAACTGACGCATGGATCTCAGTTAATTGATGGGGACGCGACACTGGCTCAGTAGAGACGCGTCTCTGGACCTTGATAAGGCGCAAACTCAGGCTGTATTGAGTTTATGATGAAGACACGACTTTCATCTCGCAATGGAGATGCAGTTCCGGGCTCCTCGAGAATGACATAGGCCTTCTCTGGTCGTTGAGGACGCAAGCTTCAGAACGCAGCTTTCAAGTTGATGCGGACTCAAGACGCAACCTCTGAATAGATCCAATTCGCTGAGGAGACGCGGTTCTGAATCACTCTCAGAGACGCGATCGCGGCCCTTTCGAAAGGAATGAAAGGAACGCGGCTTTTCGGGTTCATGAAAGGACGCGGATCTCAGGACGCGACCTTTGAATCTGTGCCTGACGCAACCTCCTAAGCGTCACATGCAGCTCGTCTTAGAGATCTTGTTAGATCTTTAAATGCCAAGTCGGCATTGATGATTAGAGACTCGTGTCCTTCGATGTTTCCCGAAGCAGCAATCCACGCGTCAGCTCTTTATTGGGCTTCGACGTTCGTGCAGGAATTAAGGCTGATGGCTCTGATTTTTACGCCATTAATTACAGGCCTTATGGTTTGCCTCTAAATAGGCTTCGCCCCCTTAACAGTCCATTGCTTAGACTGTTTCCCTTAAGAGCAGGCGCTCTGGGGGTCTTCATCTTAACTTAATCTTCTTCCTTCAATGGGATGTGCCCCCATGGACAGCGAAAACTCAAGCTTTCATGCTTTCCTTTAAGATTATCACCGTCAAGTGATTTCAAGATCAAAAAGCATCCCTCTGAGTACCTTTTATATTCGCGCCTTGATGCATAAAGTTCAACCTCTAGAGGGTTCTTCTGCGGGTAGGAACTACTTGTCTCCATGAAATACTCAGTCCCACTGAGTTTCGGTTTACCTGTCCCTTGAAGAGATTCACTCTCTTAACCTTCTCTTGAGGTCTGACTGGTGCGCCCATCATTTGAAAATTGCGCCTTTTAGACTTCTTGATGAAGTGCAAGTTGATTGAGTCTGAACTCTTACTCAAAATCCTTTGAACGCAAGTGTGATGAACTCTGTACTTGGACTTTGAGAAGCAAGCTTTGCATATAAAGCTCGCGTTTGAGGTTATTGACTTAAAAGAATTTTAACTCTATTCGAGGGCTTCAGACTTAGATGTAGCACCCTTGTTTCTCGAACAAGGATGTGGCAACTTTTGCGTTTGGTACTCTTTGCGTCTCATATTTTAGACGCGGGTCTAAACCAGACCGCGTTCAGATATGTGCGTATCTGAAGTCCACAACTTCAACCGCGTCTGTTTCTGTCGTAACAGAATTTTGACTTTCTGCACTGGTCACCCCCGCGTCTGAAGTTTACAACTATAGTCGCGTTTGTTCTTCAGCCTTTCTGTTTCCGTCTTAACAGAATTCTAACCTTCTGTTTTTATTTCGTGCAGGTAGCCTTAATCAGCCTTTTACATATTCGCTGGGCCCTCGGGAGAATATATCGACCAGTGAACTTGTTTGATGGTCGAGCACCGGAGGAGAATCAAGGCTCCTGTTTATGGGCGACGAGGATTTGCGCGACGATTGACATCCGTCAAGACCTCATTGGACATGGACATGCACCGGCAGTACCCCAGGTTCGTCATGATCACAGTGGGTATGGCGGTGGATATGGTGGTGGGTATGGTCCCCCTGGCCGGCTACGGGAAAGAGGACGTCACCTGTAAGGTCTCAGATTCTCCCTTCACCAATCTTACCCCAGAAGTGACATCGACGAAAAACTCATACTCATTAGATGACTTTCTGGTGGTGGAGATGTTCATCAATGAAGGATCATGGCCTAAACCAGTTGGTGGGTGGAATCAGAAGGTTCTGCTGTATTTCGACCTCAAGAAATACCATTGTTCTTGGTCAACGATGGACTACTTCGATGTTTACGTCATGCATCATGATGTAATCAGCATCCGATCGTCACAATAGTGCTCAGCCCTTCTTTGGCGCTCTTCCAAACATCTTGTATTTGGAGTGGTGAATGCTTGAAGGAGTGAGTGCAACCTTTTACTAAGAAAGAGGGACTTCTTTTTTACTTCTTTATTGTACACTCAATCTTTTTGTATAAGAGAGTGTCTTGTATCACTTTCATATATCTGGATATAAATAAAAGCGACACTTTTTTTTCCTTGTCTTCTTCTATTGTCTTGAATTCCTTTTTGCATTGAAAATCAGACGAATAGAAGTAAAGGATCTTTGACTTGCTAAAAATATGATAATAATCTTAACGAGTCAAAGTTTTTGTAGAAAAATCCTGTTTCAGAAGTTCAACAATGCTGTCAGAGGTGTGATATTAACTTGACAGGAGTCAGATAATTCTTGTGGACCTGCCAATTTATAATGAGAATGACAAGTGAAATTTGTACCCCCACAGAGGTTACAAATGAGTTTTCATCAGAAGTTTGGTATTAACTTGACTAGAACTCAACTGAGGAGTCAGTGGAAACACTGTTAGAGATGTAATGTTAACCCAAAAATGATTCGAAGTGGACTTGTTATTCTGTTACAAGAATAACTAGTGAGACTAGACTCGCGGGGAATCTTTACCGTTAGAGGTGTAATATTAACTTAACGGGTTGAATTAAATCTTGTCAGAAGTGTGATGTTAACTTGACAAGGGTGTGAGTCAGAGGTATGATATTAACTTAACCCAAGAGTGTTTCAGTTTTATTTAAGAAAACTGAAAGTGTCACTGTCATAGGTGTAATGTTTACTTGACAGTGAGGATAATGCTAGAGGTTGTAATTTTGAACTTGGCATCGGTCATCTCGACTTCGACAAGAAAGTCCGAGGGAAAGTCATTGTCATAGGTGTATTATTGAACTTAGCAATGAACTGGACGCTAGAGGTGTGATGTTAAACTTAGCATCACTCATCTCAGCTTCGATATGGAAGTCTGAGGGAAAGTGACTGTCAGAGGTTTAATATTGAACTTGGCAGCAACTTAATCACTGTTAGAAGTGTAATGTTAAACTTAACAGTAATTTGTCAGAGGTGTGGTATTAACTTGACAGAAATTGGCTCGTGATAGCAGCAATTTGAGGATCTGTCATTCTACTGATGAGAATTGACAAGTAGAATTTGAAATGTCAGAGGTATAATTTTAACTTGACAGTGATTGATTTGCCATATATGTAATTTTGAAGACTTATAATTCTATTGATGAGAATTGACAAGTGAAGTTTGAAGTGTCAGAGGTGTAGTGTTAACTTGACAGATTTGAAAGCTGCTACTCTATATAGAGTTGAGATAAGTAAGGTTTGTACTCACTAGGGAGTATTGAGATTTTTCATTGCCAGAGGTATAATGTTAACGCTGCAATGATTGTATTTTGTGGACCTACCATTCTGTGTATGAGAATTGGTAAGGGATTTGAAAATTTACCGTTAGAGGTGTACTATTAACATAGCGGCGAGGACTTTTAAAGAGTTTTTTTGTCAGGGGTTTTAGTATTACCCTGACAGGGTCTACTTGGGATTGGAAAAATCTGGCTTGTCAGAGGTTTAATGTTAACTTGACAGAATCAGTCCATTTCATTTGGGAGATGAACACCGGTGTTTTTTTTATGGTCCTACCATTCTATGGGTGAGAACTGATAAAGACTTTGAGGAGAGAGTGGACCAGTCCACTTAAGATTTTTAGCAAACCCTCAACTATCAACGGATTTGGTGTGTCTTTACCAACTACCGTTTGAGTTGGACTAGCCATGCTATTCCCCGCAGCATGATGAGTTGTCGAAGACTTATGTTGGGCTTAGAAGCCAAATGTCCTTAGCCGTCGGAGGCGTCAGATGTTATTAGGAGAGCAATACTAAAACCCAGTTTCGCCTTTTGTTTCTTTCTCAATATTTACATCATACATCATGGTGCAGTCAGTGCTCGATTAGCTGGTCACTGATCTATCGTGATGTGATCTAGTAAAGGAAAGAAGCTTTTCTTGGATCTAGAGTTTTGATCAGAGATGTAATATTAACTTGATCGGAGAAAAAGTACTATCAAGGATAGTATTTCTTCAAAATCTGCCATTGATTGGCATCATGAGTGTATCACCGTCTGAAGTTATGAGGCGATATGCTCCATTTGAGTAGACTAACTCTATCACAAATGGTCCTTCTCATTTGGGCTGAAATTTTTCCTTTTGTCTTATATGTCATTACCATAGGTCTTCTGACAGTTAAGACAAGGTCACATTTCTTGAAAGTTCGCTTCTTAACTTTCTTATTGAAGGCTCTGGTAATCCGAGCTTGATAGAGCTCGATTTGCTGTTGGGCCTGCAGACGTTTATCGTTTAAGGCTTCTAGTTCTTGGAGTCGCAGTCGATGCTTCTCTTCATTGTCATCTCTGTTATCAAGGCGACACGTAGATGAATTTGGATTTCTAGTGGAAGCACGGCTTCACACCCATATACCAAAGAAAATGGTGTAGCGTTTGTTGGGGTTCGAACAGTTGTGCGATAGGCCCATAAGCATTCACCTAATTTGTCGTCTCAGTCACGCTGACTTTTCGAGACGAATTTCTTGAGAAGCTTGCCAATGGTCTTGTTGAAAGCTTCCACGAGACCATTAGCGACGGGGTAGTAGGCCGTTGAGGACACACTCTGGATTCTGAACTTAGTTCAGAACCTCTGAAAAGCCTGACTGACGAACTGGGGTCCATTGTCATGGACAATTCACCTGGGTACACCAAAACGGTAGATGACGTGATGTTTAATGAATTTGATCACATTAGATGACTTTACCTCCCTCAAAGGAATGGCTTCAGCCCATTTAGAGAAGTAATCGGTTATGACTAAGATAAACCAATGTCCTTTTGACGATGGTGGGCTTATAGGGCCAACTACATCCATGCCCCATATCTCACATGGCAAGTAGAAGTTGTATAGTGAAGGTACCATGGTGCTTGATGGATGAAACGCCACGAACTTGGCAGGCGTGACATCGTTTGGCATAAGTGATGGCGTCAGGGATCATCTTAGGCCAATAATATCCCAATCTTCGGAGTCGATCCCCAAGTTTGGACCAGGTTGATGGGCTCCACACATGCCGTCATGCGCTTCTTTCAATACCTCCCGTGCCTCTTTTTGTGATAGACAGCGAAGTAAGATCCCGCCATGCGACCGATGATACAGTGTTCGCGTGATCGCATTATAGTAGAATTTGGGGACTTTCCTTCTAATGGCAGCCGCTTCTTTGGTATCATCAGGCAGGATGCCATACAAGACATAATCAATATAAGGGAATTGCCAGTCTTTAGGCTCTGAGCCGGTTGACAACTCAAGAGCTTCTTTGACTTGACAGTCTCCTGTCAGCTTCTGGTAATCCTCAGAAGCGATTCTTGGGCAATATAAGTCGTGACCGTGGGCAAGTATTTTCTTTACTACTCCAGCTGGAAGGGCTAAAGAGGCAGCGAGAGACACCAGTACATTTGCATGCACATTTTACTGGCGCGGTACATGGTCGATGTAAAAGTTTATGAACCTCTCGGCCATGTGGACAGTTGCGTTGTAATAGGGTACTAGATCTTCATGTCTGACTTCGTACTCCCCACGAACTTGGTTGACGATAAGTTTAGAGTCACCATATGCCTCGAGATTTTTAACGCCAATCTCATCAACGATTTGCATTCCAATAAAAGGGCATTGTACTCCGCTACATTGTAGGAGCAGGGCTCGGTTAATGAGAAGGCTCGAGGAATCATATAGTTCTGTGGGGAGACGAGTACTACCCCCACTTCTGCTATGACATGTCCTTTCGGACATGTTCTCGATGCACCGTCAAAGAAAAGTTGTCACACTTGTCTTTCAAAAGATGTCTGGGTTAGACAAACTTCAGCGACCTCGTCTGGGAGATCCTCGTAAAGTTCGATTGCCCTCGGATCTGGATGCTCAGCTAGGAAATCCGTCACTGCTCATCCCTTCATGCCTTTTTGTGGTAAAAAGCGCATTTCATATTGTGATAGCAGTATGGCCCATTTTGCCAATCGGTCGTTTAATGACGATGGCTTTGTCATGAGTAACCTTAAAGGGTTAACCCTTGATATGACGTTTATAGTTTGGCCTACCAAGTAGTGTCGCATTTTCTGGACAGCGAACACCAATGACAAACATTTCTTCTCGATCGGGTTGTATCGATGTTCGGCCCCGATCATAGTTCTGCTCAGATAATAGATTGCTTGCTCGTGTCCTTTTTCATTATTCTGGGTTAGTAAATCTCCTAGAGAATGATCCATCGCTCGGACGTATATTAGGAAAGGTTTTCCGGACACTGGAGCTGTAAGGACTGGTGGTGCGTGAGGTACCGTTTGATTTCCTCGAACGCTTGTTGGTAAGCATCGTCCAAAACGAACGAAACACCCTTTTTCATTAATTTGGTAAAGGGTTGGCATCTTCTGGAGATATTTGAGATGAACCTTTGGATGTATGCCAATCGTCCTTACAATCCCCTAAGTTCTCTGAGGTTCCGCGGAGGTTGCATCTCCTGAACAGTGCAAACTTTTTTCGGGTCCAAATGAATTCCTGTGAAAGTTACCACAAACCCTAAGAATTTGCCGCTGGCCACCCCCAGGAAGGATTTAGTGGGGTTCATCTTCAATTGATGTGCCCGCATGATGTCGAAGACTGCTTTCAAATTGGTTATGTGATCACCTTTGGCGCGGCTTTTCACTACAATGTCGTCAACATAGCATTCCACTATTTTACGCATGTGCTCGTGGAAAATGGCATTCATAACTCTCTGATATGTAGCCCCCGCATTCTTCAATCCGAAGGGCATGACGGTGTAGCAGTATACCCCTAGTAGCGTCCTGAAAGAAGTATGTTTTTCATTATCAGGATACATTTTGATTTAGTTATACCCTGTGAATCCATCCATGAAGGACATTCGCTCGAATCCACACGTATTGTCAATCATGACATCCGTGATTGGGAGAGGGAATTCGTCTTTGGGATAGGCCTCGTTTAGATCGCAAAAGTCAATGCAAATTCGGATCTCTCCGTTCTTTTTGGCAACGGGGACGGTATTGGCTACCCAATCAGGATGTTGTTCTTCCCTAATGAAGCCAGAGTCTATAAGTTTTTTGACCTCTGACTGAATTACCTCCATTATTTCTAGACGAAATCGTCGCTGCTGTTGTTTGACTGGCTTTACGTCTGAATTAATGTTGAGGCGATGCATAGCCACCCGAGGATCAAGTCCAGGCATGTCCTCGTAATTCCAAGTGAAAAACATCTATATACTCTTGCACAAGAGATATTAAATCTTCTTTCTCGAAGGGAGGTAGGCTTTCGCTTATAAAGATGGGCCTTGGATTAGCCTCATCTCCCAGATTAATCTGGGCAACTTTATCCTCCGTGGGCGGCTCGCGCTGTTCAAAGCGAGTATCCCAAAGAGTATTTAAGTGCTTGATCCAAGGATCTGTATCAGACCGGATCATCTCTGAATCTCTGTCTTCCAGGTGGCTTGTTGAAACCATATTTACTGAAAGTTCTCTGAAGATGTTGCCGATACTAACATCTGACTCCCACGATGACGTGCCCGATGAGTATTTATGGCATAATGACTCTTCAAACTCAGAAGTTGATAGGATCGGAGTTGACACATAGCCCAACCCCCTGCGAGTTTGATGATAATAATCAGGGGTTTTCCCTTTCGAGACGAAAGATCGGAGTAGTGTTCTCCTTCCTTTGCCGAAGTTCAACCCAGGACCGTTTGTCAGATCATACCCTATGCTTTCCATCATTCTGAGTACATTTGGCTCATAATGGGCGAACTGAGGGGGTTCCTTCTCGCTTTCTGATTCTTCACGAGACATTGGCTCGGATTTGATTTGTCCGAAAAAATTGATTTTTGGCATTTCCGTCTTGCTGGAACTATGAATATTGATTCTTGCACATCACCGACATCTTGATACGTTTTGAAGGATGACTTCACTGATACATACAATGATGTCGAAGCATCCATTGCCGACCATGGGTCATTATCCACTTCAGTACTAGTGTCTGACAGCACTGAATCAGAAGCGAACACAGAAAAATAAGCCAAATCTAACTCTTCATTAATATACCATCCGCCTACATCATTGGCGGTGTTATCAACATCGAGCCTATTAATGCTTGTTACAAGTGGATCTAGTTCCCACATGCACTCTTTTTTCTCTGGCTCGGTGTTAGCTTCATTACCAGAGTCTGGCTCCTCTAGTTGCGGGTTCTCGTTTGTTTCCACAGAGTCTTGGTACAGGAGAGAGTCTGTGAAATAGTTCTCGACTCCCTTGAACGGATGCCTTTCGGCAATCAACGTTCGTACCTTTCCACTCCCGTCGATGTATTTCATAACTTGGTGGAGAGTGGAGGGAACGATGGAATTACGATGAATCCATGGTCGTCCAAGCAGCAAATTGTTTGAGGTGTCGGCATCGATCACGTAGCACGTCACTTTTGACTTTAAGTCCCCAATTTGGCATTTGAGCTTGATCTTTCCCATTGGGCGGGTACCCTTGGCATTGAACCCATAAATGGTAGTCTGGGTAGCGCTCAATCGGTGGGTAGAATCCCTAAATGTTGCATGACCCAGTGAGGCATAATGCTTAACGCGGACCCTAGATCTACCTGAACGCGGCTTATTTCAGATGATCCAATATACCCTGTGAAGTATAGGGTCGATCATGTTTCCCTTTAACCTGCATATCATCTGCTGTGAAGGTAATGCAGGGAGCATTTTGGGAGGCATGGAGGCAATCCTCTACATCTTTCTCCCGTGGTCCAGCCGGTACCTGGGTCATGAAAACCTCGACATTAGCTAGAGCCTCTCTTAAAGCTTCTCTTCATTGTCAAATAATCCCTTAGATCCGTGGGAGGGGGTTCGAAGAGATTAGCCTCGGATTGTCGAGAGCTTTTCAACTTTCGAGAGTTCTCCTTACTTCGCAAAGCTGAGACGCAAGGTTCTGAGACGTGGGGCTCATGAACGCAGCTCTTGCATTGCGGCATTGAAACGCGAGTCTGGCGTCTTTGCTAAGAAGAGACGCGGCTATCGCATTGCCGATTGTCGCATCTGGGTAGAGATGCTTGAGAAACGCAGGGCTGCTAGGTCCTGCGTACAGAGGCGCGGGTCTCATGTCTTTGATAAAGAGCACAGACTTCGCGTTGCTGCTTGTGACGTTTGGGAAGTGGTGCTTCAAAAATGCGAGCTTGGTGAATCTCACGTTTAGGTTGCCAAACGCGGACTTCACGTGTCTGACATGGTTCAGAAGAGACGCCGGTCTGAACCTCGAGTCCTACCTCTGTTGGACAAACAGTTATTCCAACTTGTAGTTGACGCGCACGCCGCCTCTATCGCTGCTCGGCATTCTGGTTAAGTCGTGTGGGTTGAAGGGAACCCCCGGTAACCTGGCGCTGAGGAAGGGGATGAACAGACTGAAAGTCAGGAACATTAACCACGCGGGTCTCCTAGGAGACGTTGACGCGGGCGTTACACATGATGCGATTAGCCACGACATCCTTCTCACCAGTCGCATCTGAGAGGATCTCAGAGCGGACTTGAGAACAAATTCCCGAAGAGACTTTGCGGTAGACCCGCGCCTTAGGGCTCTTGGAGTCGGAAGAGAGGAACTCTTCATACTTCGCCTGGTCGAACTCCACGACAAGTGATTCGATCGTTTTTCCCATACAGGTGACGTCACCTTGCGCCACAACTTGCTCGTCGTAGAGAAAGTGGTCCCCAGCGGAGTCGCCATCTCTTGTTTGGTGGGAGAAAATTCCTTGTAAAATTTCCTTGAATCAATTAAAATTATAATGGATCAATACTCCTACTATAAGGGAGGGAAGATGTTAGACTTGAATCTCCCCTTTGTTAGTGCTGGGTTCTTGATGTGGCGGTGAAAAGTGAATCTTATTTTTCGTTGATCGGGTGAACGTCAGGACCTCTCGGGAATCCTCTCTTTGGATAGCAGATGGAGTAACACAGCTCCTATCCACCAGGAATCTCAAAGAGATTATAGGCAAAGACAAACTTGTACGCAGCAAGTTGTTAGAAGAGCCGAACTCTCTCTCTTCTTTCAGTGGAAGTTCAAGAATTATCCGATCAACCGACCCCTTCTCCATAGCAAACGGGGCTATTTATAGAGGTTTCAGGGGTGAACGTGTCCCTAAAAACGTTCCATAATGGGGATGAACTCCCTCATTACGTGGGCAGTAATTGACCCAATAACGAGGGCAGTTATAACCGAGACGCGGGTTTTGAGCCTTGCGCCTTGTTGCTGAAGTGATGCTGAGACGCGGGTTTCGATCCTCACGTCTTGGTTCTGCAGTAATACTGAGACGCGGTTTCGACTCTCGCGTCTTGGTGCTGCAGTGATGCTGAGACGCAGGTTTTGACCCTTGCGTCTTGGTGCTGCAGTAATTACTATGATTAGCCCTGCGTCTGGAGTTTGGACTCTGTTTTTTGATAACTTGTCTTTAGTGATTTTTAGACAGGCTACAACTGGTACTGGTAGGGATCTAGTATATCTGTTGGTACTGGTGTTTTGAACATGTTTGACACCACTAATTGGACGCTCTTAAATCATACAATTTTATCCATAACTTTTTATATATATTTTTTTTTTTTCTTATTAACCGAAACTATAAACATAGATTTTTTTTTCTTTTCATTTTTTTCCTTTTCCTTTTTTGATTTTGCTTTATTTTCTCTAATTTTCTTCTTAACCAACTTAATGAATCGCTTTCAAATTAGGCAATGCCATCCCGCGCAGTATGGTGTTGTAGCCCAGTCTTCACACGCAATTGGGCGAGCATAAGCGTTTCAAGTTGAGGTAAAATATGCGAAGCTGAAATATTTATTAATTTTATAATTAATTTAATATAGTTTACTTTATTATTTTAATTAATTAAGTTTTCATTTTATCATTTCATAATTTTTTTTCTTAGGGCGAGAATTCGGTGATTCGGTGTGGTTTTTTACAAAAAAAATTTGCACCGCACCTCACCGATCTCCGCCGTCCAACCCCACCGAAACTGAACCGAAAATTTTGGTTCGGTTTCGGTTTTAACCGAACTTCGCCAGACTTTGTGGACTTCGTTGAGGGTGAGGAGCTGCGGACTTCGATCGATTGGACTTCATCGGACTTCGATAGGGGGAGACTCCGTCAAGGGGGACTTGAAGGGGGAGGGGGGAGGCGGGTGGATCACGAGGGAGAGGGAGCCTTTGTGGTTCAGTGCGGTTTACCCATTTTCAAAAAATTTGAAACTGAAATCGAACCGCACCACCTCTCAAACCGTGCTGAGCCGATCGTTCATCGTTGTTCGGTTTGGTGGTGCGGTTTGCTCAAATCGTTACTCGCTCCTAATTTTCATTTTAGTCTTCTTAGTCGTGAGTTTAAAAGTCCCAACCAATACATCAAAACTGTTTTTATATCATTCTAACAAGAAGCATAGACTCACACACCATGTCTACTAGACACGGAGCTCGTCAGTACTTGTTTGACTGCAACCGAGTGGCTCTGCAGGATGAAGATTGAAGAAGAAGAAGAACAATGGAGACAATTCTACGGTCCCATTCGCTCTCGCGGTTAGTCTGACGGTCGACCATTCCATGCTCCCTGGTTCAAGTCGCCGATCTCAGATTGAAGATTGTGACAGAAATGGCAGCTGGCAACTGAAGCCAATCTTATGCAAATTTGTATACTAATCATTGTTGGATTCTGGATCAATCTGATAACTAATCAATATCACTGAAATATCAACAATCTAATTGGCCAGGTCGGTAAATATCAGGTGGGAGGTTTTTCGTTCAATAGAATGTTCCTTAATTTAAGAACCACTTTTCAATTTCCTTCCTTGGTTAAACACCAATTAGACTGATATAAATCAGTCTCAATATACTGAATATCAGTATATCCCCTGTATAAAGAAATTAATTCACTTATACAGTACTTGGAGTGAGGTACGCTTAAAGCGAATCTCCTTAAGACAATTACGTCCCCCGCACCGGTGCTAACGGGTTACTGAACGCTGGTCTCCCAAGATATAACACTCCTTCACGGTATTTGGATAGCACTACCAAATCACCGTACGGTTGAACCGTAGTTAACCAGTACCTTCACAAGATTATTGAAGCAGCGGGACAAAAACAAATTTCGGGAGAATATTTGCCTTTACATTTGAGGAGCACCCACTGTAGAGGAAGAAGGAAGGTTGAAGAATATTCTTCTTCAGAAGTCCCAGATTCAGACAACAATTCTATTAAAGAATCTGTTGAATTTTCTGAGCCCTCTTTCAGAACGATTTTTTTTGCAGAATCTCTTTTGGAAGCCGCTTCGGAAACCAAATTACTGATTTTCCACTTCCTGTTTGGAAGTCACTTCAAGACTGAGAGAGAGAGGATCTCCTTCAGATTTCTTGTTGTTGGTGTGTTGTGTTGTATTTTCAATTGAGAATTCGGAGCGCTATTTATAGCGCTCCGGGAGGGGCCAACTGGTCCGAACCCAACGAATAGTTGCAACAGTAAGGTCTGAACCGTTGCAACGGTTCGACCCAACCAACGCAACCGTTGGCCATCCAACTGCCCGACAGCCGTTGGCGGAGCGGTTCGGATCCGGATAGCGGAGCGGGTCCGTTGGCGGGGCGGTTCGGATCCGGATAGCGGAGCGGGTATGCTTCGCGTAACCCATACCCGTGAGACCCAGTTCAAAAAGAACCAGACTGGGTAGGGAACCCGAACCCGAACCCAGACCCAGACCCGGTCCCGGCACCGACGCCGCCGCCAGCGCGCATGTGCGGGCATGGTTTCCTCCCAATCGCGCGCGAAAACTCCAAGTACCCAAAGGGCACGCCCTTTGTTCTCAATTTTCTCTATTTAAACACTACGAACTTCCATCCCATGGCCAATGTGGGACTAAATGCCTTTAGCTACCTTTAGTCCCATTTTGGCTTTGAATTAGGCAATCTTTAAACTTGAATATCTCATTCATTCGAAGTCAAAATTGAACATGTGAATATACCACGTTCATCCTCAATGGAAGGAGAACACACTCCAACCATCATCCAATTGATTCGATCAACGGATCTCGCCGTAATTCAATTCAAAGATTCACATATATATATTCTTCATATTTCAACAATCCCCCACAATGAATAAAGATTCAAGGAATTGACACACAAAGAGACTGGCTCTATTGTGAAAGGTACTTTAGAAAAGAAACTGCATCAGGATAGGTGAACTAGGTCTTGAACCTTCCATAGCGAAAGCTTTATCGGACTTACTGGCTAATCAGTGAACTAGGTCTTGAACTGTTAACCGTTAGTGTAAGCCAAGTCAACAAGCTTCACACAGTGACTTTCCAAATCAACTTTGGTTCTCGGTTGTGTCCGTTTTGGCCCTGGACATTCTTGGTTTCACAGAGTATCTTTAGGGAATAACAGCCTCCATAGAAATTTCCAAAGAGCCGACCCAACTCTATACTCACATAGGTGATCGTCCTATTAAGAGTAGTCTACTCTACTCCACTTGTTTAATAACAAGATATAGGCATCATTAAAAGCGTTAAGCTTATCCTTAATTCACTTGTAGAAAAGCACTTATGTGCACCTTAGGAATGGATTGGAGTCAAGCTCCCAAGTACTTACATTGCTGAGTCAATCATAACTAGTTTTTCCTCTTGAACTTAGTCCGTGGGATCTCCAGTCGCTAAGTGAGGTTTCCATTAAGCTGACTCGGTAAGGTTAGGTTTTTAGACCCATTCCCCTCGATGCGCAGTTTATACGCTCTCCACTTAAACCTTTGGTAAGCGGATCCACTAAATTATCTTTTGACGAGACAAAGTCAATAGAGATAATTCCATTTGAGAGCAACTGCTTCACAGTATTATGTCTACGACGAATATGTTTAGACTTACCGTTGTATATAACATTTTGTGCCCTAGATATAGCTGCTTGATTATCGCAGTGTATACATATAGCGGCACTGGCTTTTGCCATAATGGTATATCTTCTAAAAATTGTCGAAGCCATTCTGCTTCTTCTCCGGCCTTATCTAAGGCTAGGAATTCCGATTCCATAGTGGAACGGGCAATACATGTTTGCTTAGAAGATTTCCAAGATACTGCTGCTCCTCCTAGAGTAAATACGTATCCACTAGTTGATTTTGATTCCTCAGAATATGCAATCCAATTAGCATCACTGTATTCTTCAAGTATAGGTGGATACTATCTATATCTCAAGGCATATTCCTTGGTATGTGATACGTAACCAAATACTCATAGTAGAGCGGTCCAATATTGATCACTGGGATTGCTAGTGTATCTGCTTAACTTGCTTACAGCGTAAGCAATATCGAGTCTAGTGCAATTCATCAAATACATTAGACTTCCGATAATCTGAGAATACTCCAACTGGCGTATACCAGTTCCTGTATTCTTATGAAGGTGGACGTGTGGGAGAAAATTTGTATTCTCTTTTATCCCATGATCCTTGAATCTTTCTATCATCTTATCCACGTAGTGAGATTGAGATAGACTGATTCCATCTGGTGTTCTGGTGATTTTAATACCTAAAATTACATCAGCAACCCCAAGATCCTTTATGTCAAAACTGTTGGATAACATTCTTTTAGTGGACTTAATAATTTCAATATTAGTCCCAAGTATCAACATGTCGTCTACATAAAGACAAACAATGATACATGCATTTCCAACTGTTTTAGTGTAAACACACTTATCGCATTCATTGATAGTGAATTCATCTTTGATCATGACACTATCAAATTTCTCATGCCATTATTTGGAGCCTGCTTTAGACCGTATAAGGATTTTACCAATTTACACACTTTGTGTTCTTGGCCCTTGACTATAAATCCTTCAGGTTGCTCCATATATATTTCTTCATTTAATTCACCATTTAAGAATGCAGTCTTGACATCCATTTGATGGATATCTAAGTTATGCAATACTGCAATTGCAATCAACATTCGAATAGATGTTATTCTTGTTACTGGTGAATAAGTATCGAAGTAGTCAAGTCCTTCTTTTTGTCGATAACCCTTGGCTACTAATCTAGCCTTGTACTTATCGATAGATCCATCGGGTTTTAATTTTCTTTTGAAAATCCACTTACACCCAATTGGTTTACTGCCAGGAGGCAAGTTTGCCAATTCCCAAGTATGATTACTTAGTATGGATTCTATTTCGCTATTTATAGCTTCTTTCCACATTTGTGCTTCTGGGGTTAACATAGCCTCTTTAAATGTTTGAGGTTCGCTTTCAATAGCGTATGCTATGAAATCTGGACCAAAAGATTTTGAGATTCTAGATTTCTGACTTCTTCTTGGTTCAATTTCCGCATTAACAATCGGTTCCTCGGGACTTTCGTCCCTAAACGCCATCTCATGTGTTCTTTTCCCAGAAGTCTTATCTGCTTCCCGTTTATATGGAAAAATATCTTCAAAGAACACAGCATCTCTAGATTCGATAATCATGTTTACATGAATATCTAGTATTTCTGATTTATGAACCAGAAATCTGTAGGCACTACTATTCAAGGCATAGCCTATGAATATGCAGTCCATGGTTTTTGCTCACAACTTAGTCTTTTTAGGTAATGGTGCTAGCACCTTTGCAAGGCACCCCCACATTTTGAGGTAATGATAGGAATGTGTCCTTCCATGCCATAACTCAAATGGTATAAGACCAAGTTTCTTATGGGGTACTCTATTTAGAATATAATTTGCAGTTAACAGAGCTTCCCCCCACAAGTTCTGCGGAGCTCCAGAACTTACGAGCATGGAATTGACCATCTCCTTCAAAGTTCTGTTCTTTCGTTCAGCAATTCCATTTTGCTGAGGAGTATATGGTGCTGTTGTTTGATGGATTATACCAAATTTAGCACATAACTCACTAAAATCATTTGATTCATATTCTCCGCCCCTATCGAATTTTAGAATCTTGATATTCTTATTGAGTTGATTCTCGACTTCGGCTTTATATGTTATAAACATATTTATTGCCTCATCCTTACTATTTAAAAGATACACATAACAGTATCTTGTACAGTCATCAATAAAAGTAATAAAATACTTTTTACCGCCTCTAGTTGGCATAAACTTCAAGTCACACAGATCGCTATGAATAACCCTAAAGGTTCTGTATTTCGATCAATTGAGTGAAATGAATTTTTTACCAACTTGGCCTCAACACAAATTCACACTTGTGAATTTCTTCCAAGTTGAGTTTAGGAATATATCCTAAATTAGACAAGTTCTTTAATGACTTGTAATTTACATGCCCTAATCTAGCATGCCATAAAGTAGGAGACTCAAGCAAATAAACAGAAGTTTTTTCTTTATTTATAAGCTTTGGGTACAAATACACAGACTTTTTATCTACCACTGCAATATTGGCTTTAAAAAGTCCATCAACAAGATAACCCTTTCCCACATACATCCCTCCCTTAGTAAGTACAAATTTATCTGATTCAAAAATCATTCTAAATCCTTTCTTACTAAGTATTGATTCAGAGATCAAATTCTTACGGATATCTGGAACATGTAGCACATCGTTCAGAGTAAGCTCTTTTCCAGATGTCCACTTCAGGATGACCTTGCGTTTTCCTTCAACTTTTGAGACGGCTAAGTTTCCCGTGAATAGTTGCTCATCTTGCTCTAGTTTTTGATATTCAGAGAATAATAATTTCTCAGAGCAGATGTGCCAGTAGCCCCAGTGTCTACCCACCAATCCTTATTGTTGGTTGTCAGATTCACCTCTGACACCACAGCTGAAAGGCTTGGCGACGCATGGTCGGTTAAGTTTGCCTGTGGATGGCTTTTCTTGTTCTTTTTGAGACGGCTGCGACATTCATTCGCCTTATGCCCTTCTTTGTTGCAGATGTAGAGGTTCCCTTGAAGCGCATGTTCTTGCCTTCTTGGACCTTACCTTTGTACCCCTGGGAAATCTTCTTCCGCTTTAAGCTTTTGGAAGTAGACGCTTTCCCCTTGAGTCTTCGATCACATTGGCTTTTGCTGCATAGGAGTTCTTACTGCTCCTTTTCTCGGACTTTCTGTTCTCCTCCTCGATTCGAAGCCTCACAATGAGATCTTCCAACTTCAACTCCTTTCGCTTGTGCTTCAGGTCGTTCTTGAAATCTCTCCACGCAGGTGGGAGTTTCTCCACGATAGTAGCAACCTGAAAGGTTTTAGGTAGAATCATACCTTCGGCTTCTATCTCGTGCAAGATAAGTTGGAACTCTTACACCTGACTGATTACAGTCTTGCTGTCCACCATTTTGTACTCCAGAAATCGTCCTATGACGAACTTCTTGGTACCAGCATCCTCAGTCTTGTACTTCTTATCAAGACTGGCCCATAACTTTTTTGCCGTTGTGATAGGACTGTAGACATTGTAAAGAGAGTCATCCAGTCCATTTAAAATATAATTTCGGCAAAAGAAGTCACCTTGAGTCCATGCATCGACTGCAAGGACTGAGTCCCATCAGTTCCGTGTTCTGGTGGAACTTCTTGCAGGAATTTGGCCAGATGAAGAGTGGTCAAGTAGAAGAGCATCTTCTGTTGCCACCTCTTGAATTCTGTGCCGTCAAATTTTCCTGGCTTCTCCGGCTTCGGGTTAGGAAGTGGAGTAGGCATCAAATCTTGTAGCTGCATGTTTGGTGCCTTACTAGAGCTATCTTGATTAGTCTCAGACATTTTTTCTGCAAGTTCAAGCAGAAACAGAAGTAAGAAACTTCAATATCTTAATTGTCTTAAGATTGTTGGATTCTGGGATCAATCTGACAACTAATCAATATCACTAAAATATCAACAATCTAATTGGCCAGGTCGGTAAATATCAGGTGGGAGGTTTTCCGTTCAATAGAACGTTCCTTAATTTATGAACCACCTTTCAATTTTCTTCCTTTGGTTAAACACCAATTAGACTGATATAAATCAGTCTCAATTTACTGAATATCAGTATATCCCCTGTATAAAGAAATTAATTCACTTATACAGTACTTGGAGTAAGGTACGCTTAAAGCGAATCTCCTTAAGACAATTACGTCCCCGCACCGGTGCTAACGGGTTACTGGACGCTGGTCTCCCAAGATACAACACTCCTTCACGGTATTTGGATAGCACTACCAAATCACCGTACGGTCGAACCGTAGTTAACCAGTACCTTCACAGGATTATTGAAGCAGCGGGACAAAGATAAATTTCGGGAGAATATTTGCCTTTACTTTGGAGCAGCACCCACTGTAGAGGAAGAAGGAAGGTTGAAGTATATTCTTCTTCAGAAGTCCCAGATTCAGACAACAATTTTATTAATGAATCTGTTGAATTTTCTGAGCCCTCTTTCAGAACGATTTTTTGCAGAATCTTTCTTGGAAGCCGCTTCGGAAACCAAATTACTGATTTCCCACTTCCTGTTTGGAAGTCACTTCAAGACTGAGAGAGAGAGAGAGAGGATCTCCTTCAGATTTCTTGCTGTTAGTGTGTTGTGTTGTATTTTCAATTGAGAATTCGGAGCGCTATTTAAAGCACTCTGGGAGGGACCAACTGGTCCGAACCCAACGAATAGTTGCAACAGTTCGGTCTGAACCGTTGCAACGGTTCGACCCAACCAACGCAACCGTTGGCCATCTAACTGCTGCGACAGCCGTTGGCGGGGCGTTTCGGATCCGGATAGCGGAGCGGGTATGCTTCATGTAACCCAGTTCAAAAAGAACCAGGCTGGGTAGGGAACCCGAACCCGAACCCGAACCCTGACCCGGTCCCGAGCCCGAGCCCGGCACCGGCCGCCAGCGCGCATGTGCGGGCATGATTTCCTCCTAATCGCGCGCGAAAACTACAAGTACCCAAAGGGCACGCCCTTTGTTCTCAATTTTCTCTATTTAAACACTACGAACTTCCATCCCATGGTCAATGTGGGACTAAATGCCTTTAGCTACCTTTAATCCCATTTTGGCTTTGAATAGGCAATCTTTAGACTTGAATATCTCATTCATTCGAAGTCGGAATTGAACATGTGAATATACCACGTTCATCCCCAATGGAAGGAAAACACACTCCAACCATCATCCAATTGATTCGATCAACGGATCTCACCGTAATTCAATTCAAAGATTCACACATATATATTCTTCATATTCCAACAATCTTTGTATATTCAAATTGTTTCAAGCATTTTCAAACTTCACCAAGTTGATTGTGACAAATACAGAGATAGGGGGACAAGTGATCAAAGTGGTCCAAGGGCAAACAGAGATTCCTCAAGAGTCTCTACACGTTTGTTTTTTTTTCTCTGGCCTGAGTTTTCAATTTGGAGTAGATTTGACTTGAAGTTAGGAGACGAAGAGGTACCTCTGGTGGAGAGTTGGCTCATTTTCTCGCATTGGACTATGTGATGGTCCAAAGTGAGAAGGGTCGATGGACGGTCCGATTTGGAAGAGAGCGAGAAAGTTGATTTATTTTTTTCTCCTTTTTTTTTTTTGAAATTTTCGAATCGGACCATCCATCACTTCTTATGGACAGCCCATCTCGTGTTGGAGCATCACATGATCCAACATGAGAAGCAGCAGACCCGAGCTCGGTATTTCTTGTGTTTAGGAGTGAGTCAACACTATTTGTGTCTTTCTTCTCTTATTATTGTTAGATTCTAGAGATTGAACTCAATTTTCAAACAAGAGAGGTGTCGTGCACAAAAAGTGAGTTATATTGGGTTATCATCATTCAACCCAATTAGGAGTGCAAATAGACAAGAATATGAGTTCTATATAAAAGGGGCAAAAAAAATTGAGTGCAAATATATTCGATACATATTAGATATGAGACATAGCACATAGAAAAACTCGTATCTATGTCAACTAATCAAAATCAGAAAATAAAGGGATTAAAAAAAAAATAAGTGCCACAAGTTAAGTTTGTTTCAAACAATAATGAAATAGTTGTGCATTATTTTTTCGTAAATTTGTTATCCATAATAAGATGAAAAAACTCAGTACCAAGGATGGTTTTGATATGAATCAGATATAACAATTACCATATTAGTATATGTTTTCAAATCACATATATGGATGTGGATTGCATATATGATTTGGTAAGAAAACTCAATTCATTTCGAGAACCAATGTAGAATATATTTGTATCCATTTGCATCTCAACTTACAATTTTCAATCAGTAAAAAAAAAGGAGAAAACCACATAGAAGCTTAATTCTTTTCGAATACTTATAGCTTTATATGATAAACTTAATTTTATTAAGCAAAAGTTGATACCAAAATAGACAATGCAAGAGCCTATTTATTGGCTTACAATGAGTACAACTCCTACTAGAAAATTATACCTTATTTCTAAAAGAAAAAAGAATTAAAAAAAGTCTTAATCTATCTAGATAATTTAAATTCAAAATAAAGAAACACAAAATCAATTAGAGTTCAAATTAAATCTAAAAACAAAATCTTAATTAAACTCATAATCCAGTAGAAATTTGTCGGGCGGTCGACCGCTGGCTCTGCTCTGATGGCCGGTCGACCCAGCGGTCGACCGGGCAATCGATCGGCTTTGAGAATAAGTTCTCTGGTCTTGCGGCTGCTAATGCTTAGTCGACTGGGAGACTGAGAGTTGAATTTCTTCTTAGGGTGTCTGTCAGTGGTCGACCGGACGGTCGATCACTGTCTTCAGTGAATTTTTCTGATCGATCGGACAATCGACCAGAGCTTGCTTCTGAGCTTTAGTTAAACCTAATTTTTTTGTCTCTGCTCTCCTACGTCAATTAGTCTAATGGTAAGAAAGAAATTTCTCATAAAAGATTTGATAAGTCACTGAAAGGAGACACCTTACCCCCCTACAAGGTGAGAAGATGAGAAAGACTTGTGCATTTTATAATGATAAATTTCATCACTTGATTGACTTGCCAACACACAAGTATGAAGATGTTAGCTAAACAAAAATTCAATAATTAACAATTAAGGGGTGGTACAGACTGCAGACAAGATCATCTCATTATTGGATTTTGCAACCTCAATTGCATATTGTTTGATGCCTTGGAGTCAGTCTTGTTGACCATGGCATGCAAATGGTTGGATAGCTGGTATCTTTTTCAAAGTCAGCAAGTCTATAGTGTTGAAATAACATACCAAGTGGTAAACTTTGAGAAGTAAAACATCCTATATGTAATATTTACCCTTTAATTTCTCTGCTAGATTTCTGACTTCTGAGGTAAGCATTTAAACTATCACATGATTGTGATTAAGTAACCAATTTAGACACCGATTCAAATCACATGTGATCGATGTTTTGTGTGGCCTGATTATTGTTGTTCTGACTTATTCTGAAGCTCGCTAAGGATGTGCCGGTATTTTATTTCAAGGTGTTCTGATTTTTTTTTTTTTTACCTAATCGAAATTTTCTTGCAATTTAGACTATAGTTTTGGGACCAAGAGGACTCAAATTCTCCCATTTGAAGAGATCATAAGAACATAAATAATTTTGTTCATTTTGTGCCTATATTAGATAACCTAAACTTTACTTGAGATTGATCTATGTGTCTTATATCAAAGACTTCGGTTCTATTAAAAATTTTAGCTCATGAGTGACTTCTAGTTCTAGAAATTGTTAAAATTGCCAATGATTAAAGTTTCATATCACTTTTTATTCTCAAAATATTTGTAATACTTGAAAAATCACACCCAAAATGTAATAGGCATAGGAGTCATTATGCTGATTTTATTTTATGCTGACATTCAATTCTTCTTTTTGTTTTGTTTCCTCTTTTCCTTTGTTTTTTTTTTTTTTATACAGCTCAATGACGCAAGCTGGGAAGCGAACGATGCCAGTTAGATCTCGTTCTAGTGCCAATGAATCTTGAAATGATCTTTCAGGTAGGGATATACTCGAATTTATGAGCACAATACTCAAATTCACGAGCAAAAAAATAACAACTCGAATTCACAAGTAATTTAAAGAAAAAACTGAATTTCTATATATATCAAGTTGTATCAAAATAAAAATACAATGATCTTTTATAGGCTAACAAAAAAGTTCTAAACTATTTAGGAAACCTGCGTAAACTATAATTCAAATAAAAGAAAAATGAAATCAATCAAAATCCAAACTAAACCCGGAAATTAGTCAAGTTTTGAAATAGCTGATACGCGCAGAACAGTCGACCGGGCGGCCGATCGTTAGGTCAAAAACTCCATTGCCGATTAATCGGACAGTTGATCGGCTGAGAGACCCAACTCTCGTCTTTTCCTATCTTCCGGGCGGTCGACTGTCCGCGTGATCCTTCTGTTCTCCTTTATGTTGCTCCTTTCTGTTGTCAGTCGGTCGCTTGAGCAGTTGACTGATATCTCCTACTGTTTGGCTTGATCGATCAGACGATCGACCGAGATTTATCGTTTTGCTCTTGAAATTTTGATCTCCTGCTGATGTCTCAGACTTGGTTCCTATATCAGTCTGCTTCATAAGAGAGACAAAAGGAACAATAAATGCATGGGAAAAATTTTCTTCCCTTTTTTTTTTACTCGAAAAAACCTCTGGACAAAGAAAAAGTACTGGATATAAATGTTATACCCAGATGATTGTTGCAGCCTGATTAAAATTTTCAAACAGGAAACAAAATATGAACAATTCTTTTAATTTATAGCCCCGCGTGCAATGTAGATTCAAAGTTTACATGGAAGGATATGGAATTGAGCAAATTGCGTGTTTCTTCCCTCTTAGAAAATGACCAAAGATTCTTTTCCCCTAAAAAGAAAGTAAAATATTCTACTTAAATTATACTCTTTTATACTTTTAGATTCTTTTTCTGAAGTTTATTCAAGTTTCTTCAGAACATCTCCAATGGTGAAGCTGCACCACCTTGAAGCTCCATCAACAAAAAATAACACCTATAATGGGCCGGAATTTGGGGCATGTAGCCCCAGCCAGGATGTAGCCCCAGCCGGAATTAAGAGAAAGGTTACAAATTTATAGACAATTCATCTTTCCCCAAGTGAGCCCCATTTTCTTGAGTTTAGGTGAATGTAATGGTTGATATGGAGTTAGGTGAATACAAAGGCTCATATTCAGTTAGATGAAATATTGTCTAACTTCTTCCCTCAATTTATCTAGCCCCTATTGTGAGAGTTATTCTTTTTTCTCTTAAAATTTCAAAATGAAGTTACAATTAGAACTATATTTTATCATTAATCCATTAGATTTGCCCTATCAAAAGATACATGCATCCTCTTTAATACACAATCCCATATACAATGCAAGCAAGGAGGCAAGAAATTACATGGAAAGATCTGAAATGTGAAGTTAACCAAATTGTCTCTCTCTTCCCCTCTTGGAAAATGACTGAAGATTTTTCCCCTCCTAAAAATGTAAATACTCTACCCAAATTATACTTCATTGCATCTCAACAATCTCTTGAGAGCATATTCACATATTATAAGATATAATGTCAAATAGCAGATAATATCCAATAAAGTATAGAGAATAATAAGATGGGATATGGCTTTCAACTGTGGCTGTGAAGAGGAGACGAAAGGAAGATGAGAGGAAGGAGAGGACCCCTCTCCATTTGTCATTTTTTTCCCATTTGTTCATTTATTCACTTCCTAATATTAATCTATTAACAAAACTTTTTATATAATTTATTTTATATTAGCAGCCTTTGTAGTCAAATGAGTTCTGAAACCTCCTGAATTTGTCCTTGTGATGAACCCCCCAAGCCATCATTCATCTCCTCACTCTTCTTAAATGTCACTCTCTCCCCCCTGCCCCCTTTTTGGCTCTTGGGAAGTTTCTTTGAATTGTCTCAGTGCCCCCATGATCCTATTATAAGGCTGCTGCTGCTCTCTCAGATTGAGTAGAGAAATGATGGGTGTTCCTCCTTGTGATTCTTCAAATTACCCTGAGGCTGAGTTTGTGGAGGTTGATCCCACTGGGAGATATGGCAGGGTACAGTCTCAAAGCTTTTCCAGATTCCCTTCTGTTTTTTTCCCCAATGTCTTTCAATTTTGGATCTAATTTCTTCTTCTTCTTCTTCTTCTTCCTTTCTTTTTTCAGTACAATGAGGTCCTTGGCAAGGGTGCATCAAAGACAGTGTATGAAACCAATTCAAACCCATCTCTCAATTTTTTTTTTGTTCAAACAAAAACTGATGGTGTTTCCCCCATTCCAGTTACAGGGCATTTGATGAGTGTGAAGGGATGGAGGTGGCATGGAACCAGGTGAAGCTGTATGACTTCCTTCAGAGCCCAGATGACTTGGAGAGGCTCTACTGTGAGATCCACCTCCTCAAGACCCTCCAGCACAAGAACATCATGAAGTTCTACGCCTCGTGGGTCGACATCTCCAAGAGGAACATCAATTTTGTCACCGAGATGTTCACCTCCGGCACCCTCAGGCAGTAAGTCTCTCTCTTTTTTCTCATATTTCAGTTCTTGAGGTCAAAAAAATATAACAAATTCTTTTCTATTTAGCTACCGGCAGATGCACAGGAGAGTGCATATCAGAGTAGTGAAGCATTGGTGCAGGCAGATCTTGATGGGCCTCCTCTATCTCCACAGCCATGACCCTCCCATCATCCACAGAGATCTCAAATGCGACAACATATTCATCAATGGGAACCAAGGGGAGGTCAAGATTGGGGATTTGGGCCTGGCCGCCATCCTTCGCAAATCGCATGCTGTCCATTGTGTAGGTAATTTTCATCGAATACTTTTTTCGGTTTCCATGAATGAAATGCTCGATTGTAAGCGATTCTTGTACAGGCACACCGGAGTTCATGGCTCCTGAGGTTTATGAGGAGGAATACAACGAACTAGTCGACATATATTCTTTTGGTATGTGCGTGTTGGAGATGGCTACCTTTGAATATCCATATAGTGAATGCACCCATCCTGCGCAAATATACAAAAAAGTTATCTCTGTAAGAGCTGCTGCTGTCATTTAACCTTGAGCTTATTGGGTCGATTTCTGTAATTGTGTTACCGTCCCTCATAAATTTTTTTTCGGTGATAGGGGGTGAAACCTGATGCATTGTGTAGAGTGAAGGATCCTCAAGTGAGGCAGTTCATCGAAAAATGCCTCACGACAGTCTCTCAGAGGCTCTCGGCGAGGGAGCTCTTAATGGATCCTTTTCTCCAAACCGATGGTCTTGGTTCGGGCTCTTGGGAGCCGGATATCATTGAGTTGGGCCTATCTCAAGGCAACCTTCTTATAGTTCGCACCCGAGCACTGGGTATTTGATTGCCAATGGATACTCGGGCGATCTTCAGCAAGAATCAGAGATGGAGAATGATTTGGAGGACAGTTCAGCTGATTATGGGAAACATGGGATTGATCTTTTCAATAGTGATGAGGACGAGGAGGAGGAGGAGCCCATTGGAGATGTGGACATCACAATTAAAGGAAGGAAGGGAGATGGTGGTGGTATCTTTATTAGGGTCCGAATTGGTGACAAAGAAGGTGAGAAAAAATTTCATGTCTTTCATGTTCTTTTAGTTGCAAGGAGATTTATGAAGTTAACAAGGCAAAATAAATACCTTTTTTACGAATAGGAAATAGTTTGTTATCAGCTTTTCAATCTGCTAGAAAATTCAGATGCTTCAAAAGAATTAGATAACGAAACAACAACATCTTGCCTTCTAGGCTTGCTCTATCTTGATTGTAGTTGCCTCTGATAGATTTATCACAAACCCCTAAAAGATTGATAACAAGTTGAGACCTTTAAGTATTTGGTCAGTCCATTGATGAATCTCTCTGTGATTCAACGAACTTTTAAGACTCTTAACAATATTTCTCCACAAGATATTTTCCATGAAACCAAACAGACACATATTGAGTTATAGAGATTTTCATGTGTTTATTAGTGTAATGTATCAACATTGTATGATGTGCGCTATGCAGGCCATGTGCGAATATCTATTTCCCCTTTGACATTGATACCGACACTGCACTTGGAGTCGCAGCAGAAATGGTCGATGAGTTGGATATAACTGATTATGAAGTGGCAAGAATAGCAGAGATGATTGATGGCGAGGTTTCTTCCTTGGTGCCCGAGTGGAAGACTCAGATGGGCCTAGAAGAGATGGTTACATCCTGCTGTCATGATTGTGAACCAAATGCTTCATCATGTGGTTCACATCTTGATTACCTTGCTATGATTAATTCTTGTTGCGCTAAACTTGAGAGTTGTGAGATACATGGCCAGTTCGAAGAGATAACATGCCAAGGTGAGGTATCTGAGCAGCCTGTGATGGAGAGAGAACTGGTGCTCTCTTCAAGCCAACCTGATGGCCTTGGTGTTATTTCACAAGGATCAGAAGAGAGCCACTCTAATGAAGATAGTGGTAATGAGGGCACGCGGAAGCAGTCTGGTGATTCTGAGAACAAGTTCCTCAAGATCCAAGATGGATGAAATTAATGTATCAAATGAGGGTTAAAGATTTCAGGAAGCGTCTTTTGGGAAGGAGAGTTGTGAATCTATCCTTGGACCTTGATAAAGAGCCCATGGTTGGTGATAAATGTGAAGGTTCAAAAGTACCAAAACAGATGAAGTCCTTCCATTTGGGCAGACATTTCTCATTTCGCCGCCCTGATGTAGATACCGAACATTTCACTAGTAGCCAACCTGACGAGGGAGATCAACGGCCCCAAGATCAGGCGATGAATCCTCATATCGCCTCGGAGAAGATATTTGCAGCAAAGAGTTACTATATTGGAGATTCTCTGCCAACTTCTCTTCAAAGGGCCAGGTCTCTCTGCATTTAGATCGTTCTCATTCTCTTCCACATTTGAAATTTGTGATTCCTTGCTCATTGTTTCGGACAAATCCATGATACTCACCTGAAAATGGCAGGTAAAGTGAGGGAAGACTTTTCTGACACTATAGAGATGTACATCACACCCATGTATTTTAGTATGCAACAGGAAAATCGATACATATTTCATTATCTGAAGAATAAAAGTAGCGTACAAATTTCTTTCTAATTATCTGAGTTGTATTTAGCTTTGGTTTTCAGCTGAAACATGTCATTTATGCTGTCCAAATCCTAGGTTCTTCTGCCGTTTGTGCACAATTTGCTCTATTGCTCAGAATAAATTTGTTTTTGGTTTTTCCTTTTCGAGGAAAAGAATAAATTTGTGTTTGAACCTCCTTTTTTGTCTTAGCTTCTGAATTGATGAGTACATAAGTGCTAATTGAGATCATCAATTTGTTATCCTTCCCTCACTGTCTCTAGTGTTTCAGTTATGTCGGAAAAAAATTGTGTTTTCGCATATGCACAAACTAGATCATTATACTAAAAGTTTAATATGACCTATTTCAGCTTATGGCAACTGATTTTCTTCAGTAAAAGATGAAGAACGTGGATCACAAAAGTAAATCCACATGCATATCAAAATGACAAACTTAAACCAGTTCGATAACTTTTGCTCATTGGTAGATTAATCAATCAAAGGATTAATACTTTCATCCACTGTAATTTGCATGAACACAAGGCTTTTAATTAATAGAGGAAAAATTGTAGGAATAAGGAATTGATTGGAAGTGATTAAGTTATAAATAGTCCAAGTTTTGTGATATCTTCAAAGTGCAAAGTGAATCTAGGCATGTGAAAGGGGGAATAGTATTTGGGTGGATTGAAAAGAAAGGCCACTTTCTTTGTTAGATTAAAAGAAGAAATGTGCATGCCCATGTCAAATGAAAAGAAAGTCATGTGCATTTGGTGATGCTTAATTCTTTGAAGTCTTGGCATGTGGAGGCTTTGTTTAATTAGCAAAGATTATAATCTTTTAAAAGCTTTTGCTTGATGAACAAACTTTTCTGAATTTAACACTAGTTTGGCCACCTACAGCTCATGAAAATGACAAGCCCATCAAAATTAAAAGAAGAGATGGCTCTTGATGACCAACTCATTGTCATTACCGTACCAAATGGAGTACCTAATTAAACAATTAAGGTAGGTCAATTTTTCAGGTTAAATGTCCTTTTAGGTTTATGACAATGCTCTTCTTGCCCCAAATTATCGATATCATATACTTGTCGCCATATATTGATGTTTAAGTATTGTCAAATTTTGAACCGTTCATCGATGGAGCCTATTCAATGAGTTTGGATTGAGCCAACCCTGATAGAAAAAGATTTGGACATTGAAGATGACAGTTTACTAATGGTTATCTTAAACCAAATATGCATTTGTTAAGTGATTCCTTTATTTGGTAACTTACCGTTCATGACTATTATCTAATGGTGATCATCTCCTATAAAGGCCCATAATGTTAATAGTTTTCTGTCATTGATATCTTATTTTACTTTCACACTGATCTCCATGTTTCAGAACTAGAAATTGCAAGTGTCAAACTAAAGTTAGATGGTGAAATCATCCTCATGAAAGAGATAATGTGCCATTTGGAGAACATAATCGTGTGCATACAATATGTTAATAGGTGTGAAGTCTAATCAAATGAACTAATTTAAACCAAGTGGTTGTGATGAGGACATCATGCCGCTCAGGGGCAGATTCGATCGAGTATACTTCAGGAAGCGACGCACTGGTATTCTTTGGCTTTAGATTGGATTTGTTTCAGCTTTATTTGTAGTAGATGTTTTAGCTTTATTTGTGTTCTTTTGTGGGCGTTTAGTACCACATCGGTTATTTTTTAGTAGTCCTCTTTTGTAAAGCCTATATAAGGCCCCCTAAACTATTGTATTGGACATTGAATGATTAAAATTTCCTCAAATTATCTGGCTTAATTCTTGAGTTTATTTGCTCTCGAGTTTTGGGGGTGAGAAGCCCGCGTAAGGGGTGGAAACCCAACATCTTATCTTGTTCTCAATTTCAAATTTTGGTTACGATTTGAAGGTGATTGCGATCCAGGTTGGTATTACATCATTTGGTATTAGAGCACTGGTTTTCAATCGCCTTCAATTTTCCTCCTGTTCCAAAATCTTCTCATATACCAATCCTAAATCTAGATTCCAGATCCATTCACAAAAAAAAAAAAAAAGATTTCACTGTTCAAAAAAAAAAATTTACAGTGAGAATTCCGTCAAAAATCCCCATAAATCCAAATCAACACTGTTCATCCATGCCTCCGCCGCCGCCGACAGCAACGCCAGGAAGCCGCCGCCGTTCGCCGCCATCACCATCGGCGATCAACGCCGCCATCATCATCACCGAAGATCTCCAGACTCGCAGCTACTTGATCGGAGCAGTTCGCCGCCCTTGTCAACACCTCGACCAATAGCAACTTCATCAACAGCCCCCTTCCTCTGCCACCCTCCATCATCATCGCTGATCCCTCGTCGACGCCCAGAGAGCCACCAGAGCTTCTCCTCTGATTCGCCGTCGTCTTCCAGACTTCGCCGGATCTTCGCTTTTGCTCCCCGAAGCACCACCGCCCAAAAGGAGGCCCTGAGCCCTGGTAACGAGCAGATCCAGTACCTGAGTTGGAGATCCACGCCTATTCCCCACTCACCGTCCTCACCTCAGCCTTTCGATACCGCCAACGCACTCATCGGGTTCTGACCGGCGTCGTGCCCGCTGACGGGACTCCGCCGTGCCTTCGCCGAGGAAGAGCTTAAGTTGACGACGACTTGAAGAAGTCCCCAGAGCGTCTCCTCCGAAGGATTCCACCTGAGCTTCGCCAAGATCACTGCCACCGCCACCGCAACCCGCCCCTTGTCGCGAACCCTAGCGGAGATCGAGGGAGGAGGCGGGCACGCTGCGAACAGGGCTGTCTGAGGGCGAAGCGGGTTCTCAGAAGAGAACCCGATTTGGGTTTAAGAAAAGGGGAGCGAGTCGGGTCGATCCAAACGACCCGACCCACGCACTTGACCCGGCCCGGTTAAAACAGTCAGCTTCTGCTGACATCAGCGCTGACGTCAGCAACCGGGTTATTTTACAAAGTTGACTCAGTCCAACAGCACTTCTGAAGGCCGTTCAGAGTCCGTTTCAAGTCCAAATTGAGCCATTCTCGAGGCAGTGGATTTCGTGACGACCAGTGTTACGCTCCTACAACAGTCGCATTCAGGTTTGAGTTACGGTCGTCTCCCCAGGTAACTTTGAATATTCTATTCAGTTATTCCTGCTACTTAATTAAAATAGCTAGCCTTTCTAATCTGTCGCAAGGTAGACTTTATTGATTGTTGCCCACTAAATAAGTGAGTTGTGTGATTCTGACCTTGAGTGGTAACCCGGTTTAATATTAATTGTGCAAATTAATTAATTTAAATTTGTGATCACTTGATTTATCTTGGAGTTAACTGTGTCAGCATGTTCTTTATCGCTATCTCTACATTACGTTTTCTTAATCATGTGTTAATCTACGTAGCTTAAAATTGGTATTATCTTTCATCACTCTAATCTCTGACTCCTCCTGCATAACATACATATCAGTTTTAGGACAGCTTGCATTTAGAGTCAGGTAGGATCTTGCATGCCTACTAGAAGTGGTAGAACTTTTTCTGTAGGAGAAACTTCGGCACCAATGAACCCTAGCATTCATGATACTCTTAAAACAATCCTAAACAAGATAGAAAATATGGACATACAACTACAAGAAGTTAGGATCAGGTTGATGTCAATTGTAGGGATCTAGCAACCCGAATTGGTAGGCTAGAAACCAATAGGAGAAAAATCAGGGAGGAGGAAAGTTCCTCGAAATGACAGTAGGTCTCCCAGGTGTGAGCAAGGCCCACCTTACCATACAACTGACACTGATGCCCAGTATATCAGAAGCGTTAAATTCGACGCTCCGTCCTTCAACAGGCGCTTGGACCCTCAGGTTTATATATTGGCAGTTGGCTATGGACCGATATTTTCGTTAGCATGACATGTCTGAGTCAGGGAAGATTCGATTGGCCGTATGAAACTAACGGGACAAGCTGGGCAATATTGGGAAAACTTAGAGATGATGATGAGGTACAGGAAGAAGACCCCAGAGGACACTTGGGAAAGCATGAAAGAGAAGCTTATGTTGAAGTATGTTCCACCATCATTCAGTCACAATTATTAGACAAATGGAATCGATGGACCCAGGGGAACAAATCAGCCGCTGATTACATTACTAAATTTGATGAATATTTGAATCGGTGTGGAGCTATCGAGTTAGAATCTCCCGAACAGACCCTATCTAGGTCTGGTCCGGTCTTAGGGATGATTATTGCCGAGAGCTCATTGCTCGAGGCATCACGACTCTAGAACAGGCATATCAGCTAGTCATCGACTTAGATGAGTCTAGAGGATCCTATTTTAAACCGAAATAACTTTAGGGATAACTCTAGAACCGCCACTACTAGCCAGCCAAGCTTCACCGAACTCTTCCTACCCCAAGTAACCTGCCTCCAGTTCCTCTAGCGTCAAACCAGCAGGTCCTTCTGGTGCAAAGCCCTTCATATCCGAAAGAGAACGGTTAGTGAGCCAGGAAAGTCAACCCTAGAACCTAATGCTACAGGTGTCAAGGGTATGGTCACCTTGCCAGCCAGTGCCCGAGTCAAACTAAACCCTCTTTGTAGAAATTCTCATTGAAGATATAGAAGGAGAGGATGATGGAGAAGAGATTGTGCACCAACAAGATGATGACTCAGATGCCTCTGTTGAAGAATATGAATTCAATGGGTGCATCAAAATCGTGAAAATGACGAGCCTACCTCCTAGTGTAGCTCGCACCAAAGTAGGAGTAGTTAGATGCACTTTAACCCAGCCTGAACCACTCAATGACTGGAGAAGGACTGCCATATTTCAAACCTGCACAAAAATTGGTAATAAGAACTGCAAGGTAATAGTGGATAGTAGCAGCTGCATCAACGCTATTGCGTCAAAGTTAATCACCACCTTGGGGATGAGACCGGTGAAGCATCCAAACCCCTACAAGGTTACATGGATCGGCGTTACATCTATAGATGTTCAGGAGAGATGTCAAATTCCCATCCAGTTTGCCACATACACAGATAATGTGTGGTGTGACATAATCCCCATGAATGTTGGTCATATCATTTTGGGTCGACCATGGTTATTTGACTTAGACGTGACCATATATGGACGTACCAACCAGTGTTCGTTCGTCCATAATGAAAAAAAGGTGAAGATTATGCCAAATCAACCGAAACCGCCAACCCGAGAAAAAGAGGCTGACAAGGGGAAAGACAAAGTGGACGTTATAAATCCTAAAAAAAGGGTGATAAGTAAGGGCAAAGGTAAGATGGAAATGAATTTGATTAGTCACGATCAAATTGAAAAGAGCTTGCATGAGGGTTCTACTTGTTATGCACTCTCTTGACTCGAGAGCTAACCGAAATATCGAGGAGCAGATTCCTGAGCATATTAAACCAATTCTGGAGGAGTTTTCTGAAACTCTCCCACAAGATCTACCAGGAGAGTTGCCCCTATGTGTGACATTCAACATGCTATTGATTTAGTCCCAGGAGCAACTTTACCGAACCTGCCCCACTATAGAATGAACCCAACTGAGCATGCGGAATTACAACGGCAAGTAGAAGAGTTACTCGACAAGGGGTTCATCAAAGAGAGCTTGAGCCCATGTGCGGTTCCCACACTTTTGGCGCCAAAGAAGGATGGTACATGCGTATGTGTGTGGATAGCCGTGCAATCAATAGGATTGCCGTCAAGTACCGTTTCCCCATCCCCCGTCTTGATGATATGCTAGATCTGATGTCAGGTGCCACAGTCTTCTCTAAAATTGATCTTAAGAGCGAGTACCATCAAATTAATCCGACCAGGGGATGAATGGAAAACCGCATTTAAAACTAAGACGGGTTATATGAATGGTTGGTTATACCCTTTGGACTGTCCAATGCTCCTAGCACCTTCATGAGAGTAATGACCCAATTGTTTCGACCGTTTATCGGTAAATTCATGGTGGTCTATTTTGATGACATACTGATTTACAGCCAAACTCAGGAGCAACATGTGGGACATCTGAGGCAAGTCCTATGCACACTCCAGACTAAGAAGTTTTATGCTAATCCAAAAAAATGTGTTTTCTGTATAGACAGGGTTATCTTTTTAGGGTTTGTGGTGTCATCCGAGGGGGTTTCTGCGGACCCTGAAAAGGTGAAGGCAATAACCGAATGGCCACAACCCCGAACGATTAGGGAAGTCCGAAGCTTTCATGGGTTAGCCACTTTCTACCGTCGGTTCATAAAGAATTTTAGTGCTATTATGGCACCTATAACCGATTGTCTAAAGAGCGAGGGGTTCCAGTGGACTCCTGCTGCCTCCAAGACTTTCGCTGAAATTAAGAGGATGATGACAGAAGCCCCCGTAATGCGTCTCCCTAACTTTTCGAAAGCTTTTGAAGTAACTTGTGACGCATCGGGACTGGCAATAGGTGGTGTATTAAGTCAGGAAAGCCACCATGTTGCTTATTTCAGCGAAAAACTAAATGATGCCTGACAACGATACTCCACATATGACAAGGAATTTTATGCGATAATACAGGCTTTGCTACTGGAGACATTATCTGTTACAACAGGAATTTGTGTTGTATTCAGATCATGAAGCGCTAAGGTATCTCAACTCCCAAAGAGACTAAATGCGAGACATAGTAAATGGGTGGAGTTCCTGCAGGATTACACTTTTGTTCTCAAGCACAAAGCAGGCATCGAGAATAAGGTCGCTGATGCGCTGAGCCGACGTATCACGACTTTGGTGACTATGAGTACAGAAGTGATTGGATTCGAAAGGTTAAGAGAGGAGTATGATTCATGTTCCGATTTTGGGAAAATTTATGTCACGTTACGAGACGGCCCTGTTCGTGAGATGTACGTTTTCTCCTTCAAGACGGTTATCTATTCAGATTCCGTAAGCTGTGTATTCCCCGTACGTCCCTCAGGGATTTTCTCTCTTGGGAAATACATGCTGGAGGTCTGGCGGGACATTTCGGTCAGAACAAGACAATTGAGGCCGTTGAACACCGATTCTACTGGCCGAGTCTGAAAAGAGATGTCTCTAAATAGTTAGTCAATGTCGCACGTGCCAACTGGCCAAGCAACAAAAATAGATTGCTGGGCCTTACACTCCTCTTCCTGTACCTAATTGCCCCTGGCAAGACGTAAGCCTAGACTTCATACTAGGATTACCAAAAACTCAGAAAAAGCACGACTCTATTCTAGTAGTAGTTGATCGATTCTCGAAAATGGCTCACTTTATCCCATGTTTCAAGATCTCAGATGCGTCTCGAGTAGCTGTCTTTGTTCTTTGATAATATCGTCAAGTTACATGGGATACCTAAAACCATGGTGTCCAATAGGGACGTTAAGTTTGTTAGCTACTTCTGAAAAACACTTTGGCATAAGATGGGCACCAAACTGAAATTCTCAACAGCCTTTCATTCACAGACAGATGGCCAAACTGAGGTAGTAAACAGGACACTAGGAAATCTCCTTAGGTGTCTAGTTGGAGAAAATTTGAAAACTTGGGATCTCATTTTGCCTATGGCTGAATTTGCATATAATGGATCTGTCAATAGGACTACGGGTCTTAGTCCTTTTGAAATAGTAAACGGTTTTAAGCTCAGGCAACCAGTTGACTTAATTCCCATAGCTCATCATCATTCTAGGGTATCAGACTCAGCATCAGCATTTGCATCTCATATCCGTACATTACATGAGGAGATCAGAGAAAAGATAATGAAAAATAATACTGATTATAAAGCTTCTGCAGATCTACATCGCCGATTAAGAACTTTTAATATTGGAGATTATGTGATGGTCCGCATGAGACCCGAACGGTTCCACCAGGAACCGTGAAGAAATTACACGCGCGGAGCGCAGGGCCATTCAAGATTCTCAAGAAAATCAATTCAAATGCTTATGTGGTGGATCTCCCGCCTGACTTTGGCATCAGTTGCACTTTTAATGTTGAGGACTTGGTTCCATATAGAGGTACCTTTGATACCCCTTCTGACCCATTCGTGGATGAGCCAAGCCAAGACCTTTTTTCTGAGAGCCCCCCCACTACCAGTGTTCTAAATGGCGGCCACAGCGGCTACATCGGCCGGGAAAATTTATCGGGGATGGGGATATATCGGGGACATATCGGGGATATTTTCAAAAATCGGATATCAAAATCGGACTGTAAATATACATATCTTCTCGTCTTAATTGCATCTCAATAAGACAATATATTCATAAATTATATAAAACTACATAAAACATCATACTTATATGTTTAACATATACTGGACTCGATAACTTGCATTAAGCTTATAAATGCATAATCACTATCCAAGTGTAGAATCTTCACAAATGTCACATTGCCACATCGCTCGAATTACCCAAATACCTAACATACAAATTGAGTGTAAACGCTATATCGGGTCCAAAATCGGCGAAATTGCGGCCGATATATCGGTCCATGCCGATTTATCGGCAATTTTGGGTGAAAATCGCTATATCGGTTTGGATGTGTCAATCATTGCGGCTAGGTGCCGTGAATGCAATATCGGCGCAATATCGGGGTTATATCGGGGATATTTAAAACACTGCCCACTACCTCCACTTCCCCGTAAACTGTCCTATGCAACAAAAAATATAGATTCTATCTTGGATGATCAGATTGTCTCTACTAGAGACGGAGGGACGCGACGCTATCTCATTAAGTGGACGAAAAACTTGATTCAGAAAATTCTTGGATTACCGAGGAAGACCTTCAGCATCTGATCCTGATCGACTGAAGCGCTATCATAGCCAGCAGCAGTTCTGTCCCCCACACTCGACGGGGTCGAGTCCTTTCCACCTGGGGGGAATTGATGAGGACATCATGCCGCTCAGGGGCAGATTCGATCGAGTATACTTCAGGAAGCGACACACTGGTGTTCTTTGGCTTTAAATTGGATTTGTTTCAGCTTTTTGTAGTAGATGTTTTAACTTTATTTGTGTTCTTTTGTGGGCGTTTAGTACCACATCGGTTATTTCCCAGTAGTCCTCTTTTGTAAAGCCTATATAAGGCCCCCTAGACTATTGTATTGGACATTGAATGATTAAAATTTTCTCAAATTATCTGGCTTAATTCTTGAGTTTATTTGCTCTCGAGTTTTGGGGATGAGAAGCCCGCCTAAGGGGTGGAAACCCAAATCTTATCTTGTTCTCAATTTTAAATTTTGGTTACAATTTGAAGGTGATTGCGATCCAGGTTGGTATTACATCAGGTTGCTATGAAATAATATATTTTCTAGTTGTTGGAATTGGCAAGGCGCAAATTAGATAATTTACCCGGATGGATAGGTGACTAGGCTGGAACCCAGAGAAGGAAGGGGAAAAAGACATTTCTTAATGATCCTAGATTGAAATTATCTAACCATATTATCCAATTGCTTAACTATTGTCATTTGGGTTGATCTTTAGTTCTAGACATCTAGTTCATTTTTATTCTTTTATTGGCAAATTTAAATGGTTATCAGCAAAAATATTGATGGAGCTTATGAAAAAAAGTGGGGGAAAAACTTGAAAAGCCATATCTCATGGTTAGTTTATTGTTTTGTGAAAAAAAAAACTTGGTAGTTTAGTGAAATCAGGTGAAAGTTCAGGATAGTTTTATGAAATTAAGCAATGAAATCGGGGTGTTAAACTTTGAGAGACATGAATGTGGCGTTGCTTGGGAAATAGCTCTGGAAACTTGTCAGCAATGATAAGTTCCCTTGGTGTCAAATTGTATACCAATCTTACCTTAAAAGACACTCCATGGGACATGGAGTGGATTTCTGAGGATTCTTCTTCAAATTTTGGAGGAGGGTTTGCAAGAATTTAAACTGGTTTCAAAAGTGGATTCAGGTGGATGTGGGAGATGGCAAGGGATGAGATTCTGGATTGATATTTGGGCATGTGACATCCCCCTAAAACTGCTTTGCCCTAAGCTTTTTGAGAAACCTCACCCATATGAATCAGTAGACTCTCAAAGAAATCATATAGATGGTGAATGGATGTGGACTCCAAAGTTTAAAGTAGATATCACTGAAGAATACACAAAAGAGATTACTTCTTCGATGAGTGTCTTGGAGAAATTTCATGGAAATGGGCTACCGACAAAACATGAGAATATTCAGTGAAGAACACATATCAGAGCTTAAGTTGTGGTGGATGCAAAGCAAGGTCAAAGTTCTTCTCTTAAGTAAAGATTTACGCGTGGCTTCTTAACAGGGGGAGACTAATACTATGAAATGCTGAAGAAGAAAGAAATTGACAGAAGAAGTATCTGTTGCTTATGTTCTAAGAATGATGAAACACTTGTTTCTGCAGTGCTGCTATGTTAAGAACCTGTAGAGGTCATGGAAGCATAGGCTAAAGATCAAATGGAATCCAAGGGAGGTGTTTCAGATATGGAGCTCTTGTTAAGCTAAGCAAATTGAAAAGCATATTAGGGAGCAGGGGAGGCAACAAGAAGGATTAATGTGGATTTTGTGGTTGAATGTTTTTCCTTCTGTATTTTGCTTTCTTGTAAGTGATATTGTTTTATGTGATCCTTTTGTTATGGTGCATCATTTCAACTATCAATGAAATGAGTGTAGGATGGAATCATGTTGGTTCCATTTTCTTATCTTAAAAAAAAAAATGTTTTTATAAAAATTAAGCCTAATTCTTTTTTAAGATTATGTTTCCATATACTTGAGATAAAGTTCAGTGGATTGATGTCAAACAAAGAGTGATGCAATTTAAAGTGATAGATGAGACAAATTGAATTTGGGACTTAAATAGTAAATGCCGGCCAAATTTGAGGAAATTATGTGGAAAATAACCGGCAATGTTCATCGGCTATAAGAGGGGGTTATCTTTGAAACAATCTTAATCTTTTTGTTATTTCTTCTTTTTTCGTCTTTTTTTTTTTCTCTCTTCATTGAATGTAGAAGAGTGAATCCTCTTATCACCTGGACTATAATCTTCCCCTTGTCTCATTTTTCCAATTTTCTTTTCGTTTTAATGAAAATGGTGGAGAAAACCCCCGCGTTCTATTAAAGAGAGTTTAACGAAAACAACAGTTGAACATATTACTTTTCTCTTTAATTTTTCTTTCCTTTGTAATTTTTTATTGTCTCAATAAAATAGGGTTCCTGCCCTTTTTCTCAAAATAACCTTTTTTATTCCCAAGAACAAAAACTAAGAATGCAAAATTAAAGTCCTTTGTTCCATGGATCTGCAAAGATAAGGACCCCCTTCTATCCAACTGAATGTGTCAACAGAGGCATCATTTTAGTCATTATCATCTCGCATCTGGTAGACATTTCTTCTCTTCCCAGCGTGGCCGAGGTCGCCGGTGAATCCCATCAATAATTGAGTTAATTAAAAAAAAGGTATGCCGGTATAAAAATCCAACTAGTAGGAAACAAATTACATGGATTTAAGTATAATTGCTGGCTCATCAAGTCTCCCACCAAATTTGAGCGTGCTTAGCAAGTCGATTAAAGTGATTAAGTTCTCATAATAATCTAAGTGCTCTATAACTCATAAGCCCTCATCTATTTAAAGTTGAATGGTTGATCTTAGACGTGTGAAGGAAGTAGTACTGGTGATTGAATTGAAAAGAAAGGCCAACCATCTTTGTTGTTAAATTAATAAGAGGAAATGGCAACTTTAAATGGAATGGAAGCTATTGAGCCTTTGTTGATGCCTGATTCCAAGGACACTTACCATATGGAGGTTTGTTTGATTAGCAAAAGACCCTAATTTCTTATGTTATCTTCTTCTTGAAGAACCACCCTTTTGAATTCAGCACTAGTTTGGGCACCTACACCTCATGAAAGTGACAAACCACCAAAATTAAAAAAAGAAAGTGATAGCTCAAGATGTACCTCTTGTCCTAACAAATGGAGTACATATTTGAATCCAACATTATTTAAACAAAGTAGATTCAATTCTTGGGATTACTGTCCAAAATGTTTTTTTGTTATGGCACCAATATGATTATCGCCATCGTGGTATACAATTATCATAAAAGTTTGATCAATTCTTTTGTCGAGATTGGGTCTCAACATCGAATATTTCTTGCCACAAAAGAGAGGTAGAAAAAATATTTGACAAACAAAATAGTATATGGAAATAATTATCAGTGTGGAGTTAAACTAATAGTCATGGCATTTGGAAGCTCTATCCTCTTTTGGAAAGCATAATCTTTTGAACACAATGCTAATCTGACACGTAAAATGTAATTAAACGGACTAATCAAGTGATGGCGCCGGCCTCATCATCTGTACCTAAAGGCCTGCCAGGTTTTATATGAAGGATTGAGTACAATGATTTCACATAAAAAATATGTGTATGCATTTACCTAGAAAATGTCATTATACAATATAACATAACTGGTATGTTTCATAACAGTGCATATGCTACAAAACAGCTAACATATACACATAAACTTTATTAGTGCACATATGCATATAACACATATATGCACTGGCTCATATGCACATATTTACACATTTGCTTATGTATGAATATATGCAGTGATTTTATAGCAGACATATATTAATTATGTGACGACAATTAAACTTTTGTTAATTTCTCTCAGCAACTTGCATTAAGGTCCATGTGCAATAAGGTACTTGTGCCTATTTCTTTTCTCTATATTTTATGGTAGATTCACCATAAGTTTTTCAAGAAGAAATGTGATTGTCAATGAATTTATGCATATTGCATGAAGTTTGCTGATCCACTCTCTACTTTTAGTTAACTAATCCCCCTTTTGTCTGCTTACATTAGGAAGATATGATACAATTTATAGACATGAATTAGGAATGAACCTAATTAGTAGTTTTTGGCCCTCAACCATGTCATCTTCCACACCTGAAAAAAATTCTAATTAAATAGCTTGGACAATGATTTTGTATTCTAACAAGCTAAGTGTTGTACTTGATAGCCGAAACAGTTCAACACCATGGCAGAGTGAAACCTACCAACTATTGTTTCAAATATCAACTAATTTTAATATGCATTGATCAACAATATCATATCGGGTTTTGAGATATCTACATGATATCAGATATTCGACTGATATTACCAATATGATATTAATCATATAATATTAAATGATATCAATACCAAGATTTTAAACTATGATGCCAACTTACATCAACAGTACAATTAGTTGATAGGTCATAATCTTAAAGCAATCCTCATCTCATATTACATATGGTTTTATTTCCAAAAGGCAACCTATTAGAATCTTTCACTTTTATCCCTAATGCACTTGCTGAGAGCTAGTATTTTATTTTATTTTTTTAAGAAAAAGAAAGATAATTGATACCTTGCATGAGAAATTGAATGGATCCCATCAAAGAGCATGTAGAACTAACCACAATTTCACAAGATACATGCTGGCTATAAAGAGATCAGGCCACCACTAATCCTCTACACTAAAAAGAAATTGCAAAACTTGAGAATAATTATGAGTTGGAGATATGGAGTGAAAGTGACCCACTGTGAGGCCTGTATTTAAGCATGTGATTGTCATTGTGATTGTGATTAGTGCTTGATTAAAGGCGTTTGTGCAACTCAGTACTAGTGTTCTGGTAAAGAGTGGAAGTGGCACTGAGAAAGATAAACCCCATATTTGAACATGTGAAAAATGATTAAGATGTTAATTAGTTAAAGAGGACTCTGCTCCTAGTTCAAGTGGTGGTGTTTTGATAAGCATGAACCATTTCAAAAAGAGGAGTGTGAATCTAATCATGAAGTTTTCCCCCATTTTAAAATGAGTGCAATTGAGTACTTTAGCAACATGTTTGTGGAAATGTGACATTAGAAGCTAGAACTCCTTTTTCTTATTTTGCAAACAATCCACTTTTGAATCTTAACACGAGTTAGTAACATGTAAAAAATACAAGAAAAGCCAACGGGGCTAATCCAATCCAAATTCAACTCAAATAGGGTATGAATTGTTAAATCCAATCAAATAGCTTATTGGGAAGGGCATGAGTCTTAATAATAGTTCAGGTTACTTCATAAGATCTAGACATGGAGATATTACCACATTATTGCCTACAACAGGGTGAATTGCATAAACTTTTTTTGAGAATAAATAGCTGACATTAGCATGAACCAATAAAGAGCTAGCATTGTTGTCAAAGAAGAAAAACAAGTCTTTCACCATAAACTATAAGCGCTCTTCATTGCTAGATAATGTATAACCTATAAAATAGGACTGGTTTGGTTTACTAACACATTTTTTTATTCTTGCAAACACCATTGGTTTCAATACATGTTTTAGGATATTGAAGCTCTTACATACGCCTTAAAAGTGGTCTTCAAGAAGCTCCTGCTCTGAAAGGGTATCATTCAGTTGAGGAGTCCACACAACACTTCAACAGCCTACAAACAGAGCAATAAGCTGGGAGCGGTTAGAAAGCTCAACATTCACACTTAAATCTGCAATATATTTGATCATCGAGTAGCTTTATTGTGTTACCAGATTCTTCTCTGCTGGTAGGGAAATTAGTGTTTGTAGTGCCTCCTTCAAGTCCTGACTACCATCAATGACAGGTAGCTTCTGCTCTCCCTTGCAGCAAGGATTGTTACCAATAATGGAAGGGATAAGAAGAGTCATATGTAAACCATCTCCTTCATCCTTTAGGATGAGAACAAGGTAATATTCAGTCTTAAACTTCAAGAAATTATTACAAGAACTTCCTAACAAACAAGGTCCATTTTTTGATCATGACCCTAACAAACAAGGTCCATTTTTTTGTCATTGAGCTCGTACAAATAAGCAAGGTACAGTGAGAACATTTAGATTCAATCTTATGTTAACCACTCTAATATTCATTTATGTTCATCTGGTCACCAACAGAACACAAGCCTAATATCTTGGAATGTGAATTATAAGAAAATTATAATATAAAAGACAAAACAAATTTAAACGTTTTCTCCCCTCCAGGGGAGAGGGTGGGAGTTATCAATCATTATTGATTCTTTAAGAGAAAGAAATTGAATCACAGATGATAGCTTGACTGATGAGGCAAGAATGATGTATACAAAATCTCCATTGCTGTCATAACCCAAAAAGAAAATACTACCCTGCATTCCTTTCTTATGTAGAAATGTGTGTGTACTCTGTGAAACAGAGATAAAACTTGCTGAATTGATGTGGTACTTGCCTTAATTTAATCATAGAGGTCTGCCCTACTGGGTTCCGAGAAGCCTTCAGGGAATTATGAAGATCGAAAAGGCCGTCCCTAAACTCATTGGCGAAATCACAAGCTTGTTGTGTCGACGTTACTTCTATGCCCTATCGCACTGTGAAGGATAATGGGGCATAAGGAAAATTCAGCGAGGTAGATTTTGTGGTGGAAAACTCAAGAGAATATTTATGAAAACTCAAGTAAAATATTCTTGATAAACTCTCTTTTGGTATAGAAATAAATCTCTAAAATCTTGTTGAAAAACTTCTATGGAAGATAGAAAAATAACTCTATAAAACACTACCAAAAATCTTGCTCAAACTGACCCAAAACACCCCTTTTATAAGGCATTAGAAAACAAACAGTTAGGGAAACCGGTCGGTCGACCGGCTAACAGTCATATTTCAAACTGTTGGCGTTGCCGTCGATCACCCAGTCGACCGTACTGAGGTCAAAGACTTATCGGTCGACCGCTCGGTCGACCGAGGCAAGAACCAGAGAGCTGGTCTCTCTGGTCGGTCGACCATCTGATCGAGCAGCCCTCAAGCCATGGCTTTGTGCACGTTCTGTGCACATCAGTTGACCGCTCGGACGACCGCCCCCCGGTTCGGTCGACCGCCAGAAGCCCAGAACAGGGTTTTATAGGATGAAAACTAACTTGTAAAACCAATAAAAATTCTAATAAATCCCATAAATTTCAAAAAAATTGTTTCATTAAATACTTTGAAGTACAAATATGTGTGATAAAAAATCAACACATATTACAAACAATTTGAACTATTTTTTGCGTTAGAGAAGTTAAGGCAAAACCAAAAACCGTATTTTTCAAATCAATCTTCAAATTGAAAACGATTTTTTCAAAACTTGTTCAAATACAAAGTAAGATATTTAAACACTTTTGAAGCATAGTATGTATGGATATGATCCAATACACATATAAGATGAAATATTTAAGTTTTTGAAAATTAGATCTAAACAAAGTTTTAATAAATACAAACTTAAAAACTATGAATTAGAAACATCGAAATAATTTTTTCTAAACATTTGAACTATCAATGTGTATGGATGGAATCCAATACATATGTAAACTATGTAAATTTGTTTTGATGAACTCTATTCATGAAACCAATAAATATGTTCTTTGAAGCTCAAACTAAAACATGTATTTTCCAAAGCTAAAACTATTTAACATGAAATGTTTTGAAATATTTTGTGTGTGTGTATAAGCTTGAGTATTCACAACTAATCTATCCTTTACATTTTATCTAAAACAAAATCTTAAAATTTACAAACACTTTACTCAAGTCTTGAAAATCTTCTTCTTCATCTCGACTTGATCCAAATTATGATCCATGAGCTAGACTTCTCTTTGAGTACTTGATGCGATTTTGAAGCACGAACTCTTAAATCAACATGTGCTACTTTCAAAACTTGACTTTGAATCTTTCATTGAAGCTAAACAACGACTAATATCTTGATCAAATATCTGAAACTATGTAAACATAAGATCATTAGTACTATACTACATGAGTTAATCATCATCAAAACTAGAGTGATGGGCCTTTGGGCCAACAATCTCCCCCTTTTTAATGATGACAAAACTCATAGAGTTATATATACATGGATTAAAGTTAAGCTTCCTAGAAGTTTCCACTTAACTCATGCATAGCAAAAACAATAAGGATATTTAATAAAAGCATATAAACTAAACACAACTATATATGCGTAAATAACAAATATTAGACATGCATATATAAGGTTTTTAGTAGTTCGTAGAAACTAGACCGTTGTGTTTCATATGCGCGCATCGAGTATTCTATTCTCTTCTGATGGAAGTTCCTTTTCTTGCGCTATGTCTTCCTTTTCCCTATTGGGGCTGTTTGGTTAAGGGTGGAAGTGAGGAAGTGAGGAATTGAGAAAGTAGTAAAATTTCTATGGAACTTGGGAATTGATTAGTGAGCTTTCCGGTGTTTGGATGTTGTTGGGAAGTATGGTTTGGAAATATTTTGTCTTTTTTGGCGTTTGGATGGTAATGTGAAAGTGAAAGTTGAAAAGTTGACCACAAAGTTGATCGTAAAATAATATTAAAATAAAAATTAATTAAGAAAAATATAAAATGGACTGTAATTAGAATGCAAGTGAGATTTACATGGTCAAAAATTAATTGTTTTGTGCTACAATTTATTAGAAATGAAATTTACATAACCACAAAATTAACTGTAGCACTATGGAAGTGAGGAAATGGTTGTGTAAAAGAGAAGAAGATAAAGGAAAAGAGGTTTTCTTATTTTCTTTTTTTCGGTGTTTGGATAGATAGAGAAGTGAGCAATTATACTTCCCGATTTCTTTACTTCCGCCCACTTCCGTGCAACCAAACAGCCCCAATGGGGTTATAATGTGGATCCTCTCCACTGACCACTGCTAATAGATAGTTATTGACCGACTTTTAAAAAAAAAATTGTCTATCATTTAATGAACGCTTACAATTTGTTTTGAGCGTAAATGAGGACGCGTGGTGCACTGCAATTCACAAGAAGATTATACTTATTGTTACTTTTGAAATGAATCCCAGTTGCTTAGATTTAAGTAGCTGGTTATGATTCAAGAAGCGAGCAACCTGCTCTCAAAAGTGAAAAATGATACAAATTCGATCGTGATGTAAGCACATTGGTCTTTTTCTAAAAAAAAGAAGAAATTAAACTCAATTTGTTAAATCATTTTTATACTCATATTACTTCCGTTTATTGGACCAAAATTTACACTCATTTTATTTCACATTAGTTTTGATGAATTAATAAAGAGTGGTCGTGGCTCCCTATAAAGGTATGAGAGTAGGTTACGGTGGATTCAGGTTCAAGTCCGAGAGTCCGAGCTCCGATATCTTTCTCATCAAAAAAAAAAAAAAAAAAAAAAAATTGTAAAATCAAAATTTCAAATCATTTTTACACCCATATTAATATTAGTATTGAATTTATCAAGGCCTGGGCCTTAGAAAAAAATTCGTTTAATAAACTGATAATTAATTAAAAAAAAAAAAGAAACGATATCAAAAACAATAAAAGGAAAAAATGCTCAATTTTTCACTCAATGGATAGCAGTAGGAGCGATCTAAGGGACCCAGTCGCCCGAATCGGTCAAAGACGCCAGAGGCCAGCCCTCGTAAAATAAAACCCCCCTCCCTTTGTTCTCCTTCATCGTCTCAGTGTCGATCTCTCTCTTCAATGGCGTCGTCTTCATGGCTGCAATCGTTCCTCAACCCCCGCCGCAACTTTCTCGCGGCCATGCACCGCAACACCATCTCCAAACGCCTCAAAAACTACGGTACAGAATGGAACCAAACCAATCCAATCTCAGTTTTTTCCCCCTGGGTTTTGAGATCTGATGGCCAATTTTGGTGATTATAGGGCTTCGATATGACGATCTGTACGATCCGATGTACGATCTTGATATCAAGGAGGCGCTGGCGAGGCTGCCGAGAGAGATCGTCGACGCGAGGAATCAGAGGCTGAGGAGGGCGATGGATCTGTCCATGAAGCACGAGTATTTGCCCAATGATTTGCGGGTCAAAAAGTTTAACCTTTGCTCAAATTTCTGTGTTTATGTGCTTGATTGCATAAACTGTTGATCTTTTTTTGTTTAAATTCTTATATGCCTAGAGTTGAAATAATCACGAGGTTCTACTTCTTTCTTCCCGCCCCCCCCCCCCCCCCCCCCCCCCCCCCCCCCCACCAAAAAAAAAAAAAAAAAAAAAAAAAAAAATAATGCAGGTACTGTATGTTGTCATCACTGTTATTGACCTTGCTTCTTTCGTGAGCTTTAAACACTTTCCTGGTGTAAATGTGCAAAATTGCTTTGAAGAGGTTTGGCAGTTGGTTTTTTATTCTTTAAGTGTCATGACAGCCATAGGGGTCTAAGGGGTGGGTTCTTATTCTTGTTTATGCTAGTTACCCATTTGGCTAACTGTGGTATGTTCTATTTGACTCATTATTTTGAATTGTTTAGAAGATTGAACATGTGAATCTTTTTTCTTCTTTTACATGTGATCTAGAGGAGAATAAAAATAGATAATCTCGTGTTTTTATACTCACTTATAATCAATGGTAATATTTTACTGTATTGTTGGTTTATTTATTTATACATGAGACATGAAATGGTTAAGATGGATCCTAATGTTTTGTTTATTTTAATTTGAACATGCCTGACCTTATTTAGGAAGAGCTGTTATGGTAAAATAGTAGTTATCTTCAATCCTCTGGTTGAATGAACAACAATGCAAGCAAAGATCGAATGTAGTTGTAAGAAGTTACAGTTGAGATGAAATTTGATAATTACTTGAGATGGTTTGGACGGTGTGAAATGCAAATTGATGAGTGTTCCATTAGAAGGATTTGAAGTATATTAATATTGTAGGTGGAGCAGCTAGACTTGGTGTTAGAACAGGTGGAACATGCAAGTGATTGCTATTTTAGCATGGGACATGACCCTTACCAAAGCTTAATGGGCATAATGGTTCATCTAGCCAACCAGAAAATCGGGACGCAGAGGGCATGATTTAGATCTCTCTCTCAAGGTTGTGGTTTAGAGTGATTAATGATAGTCTAGCCTTCCTGTTCTGAAGACTTTGATTTAGATGTTTTGCTTAGGTTTTCTTAACATGATTATGTGTTATCTTTTCTCCCATATTTTTACTCAATTAATTGTAGAAGAGTTGCTGTTATGGATTAGCCTTTGAAGATTAACTTGTCCGGTGATTTGTATTCTTTGGTTTAAGTTTTTTTTGGTCCAGAGGGGGGCTGTTGACTAAATAAAATAGTGAACTTTTGGTTTCAGAGTTGCAAGTTCTGCTCTCAAGCTTATGATTTGGATATGTTTCCCTCTCTTAGGTTTTCTTGTAGGGATTATTGAGAAGTTAGAAGAATTCAGAGGATGGATATGGTGATGAATGGAGGCTGGTTATACGAGAGGAGATTAAGTGATAAAAATAATTTTAAAGGTTTCTACTTGGGCAGTTTGTATGGTGTTAGTTATTCATTGGTTTAAGGTTTTGGTGGTGTTGATTGATTCCTTGACTACAGATTTAAAACTTTAATTTAATTTCAAAGGCATTATGTTTGCTTGGATAAAAGGCAGTTTGCTATACTTTATCCTATTTTTCAAAGCTATGGTTTGAATATTTCCCCCATAATATTCTCTTGATTTTTCTTTTTGTAATTTAAAGGAGGTCAAGTTGTTATGTTGGTCCCGAGCTCTTGTTCACTTGATTCCTGTTGAGAGTTTGACCTGAGTTTGTTGGTAAGGTTTTTATAACAATATCAGTTTAGATGGGAGTTCTTAATTAGACAGAACCATTTCATTTTCCCCAGTTCTAGAAATGTAAGATTTTGCTTAGTTTGTTTGAGGAAAAGCAAAGACTTCTTTTGGTAGGTGGCTTTGGTTTTTGGTAGTAACGATGTTCTTTTCTTTTTTATTTTCCTTTTTGTTGTTCGTTTTTTTCCCGCGGGATTGATGTTTACAGTTATGAATGTACATGCACTTGCAATTACTATATGTCTATATGCTTTGTGACTCTATACAAATGGGGGAGGAAGCAAAGGCATGTTAGATTTATAAGTTTCAATATAAATTCATGTTTATGTGTGCATTTGCTGCCTCGCAATTTCAGTTTGTGTGGTCGTACTTGCTCAATGTATACATGATTGTAGTTATGCAGTCATAAAATTTGAAGATGTAGTTGTATAATGGTTGATGTATCATCCTATGAATATGTAATTTGTGTATGTGTGCGTGCACACATGCGGATTTTACTATGCCGTCATACAATTTGTAGGTTGTGGTCTTCACTTTTGCGGCTGATTGTGCATTTTATCGCTCTACACTCAAATTAATGATGTTTACAGTCATAAATGTACACGTGCCTGCAATTACTATGTGTGTCTGGGTAACTCTGTACGAAAAAATGAAGTGGTGGGGAATGGGGAAGGAAGCAAAGACATGTAATATTTATAAGTTTAATATAAAAATCATGTCTATGTATGCATTTGCAGCCCCTCAAGTTCAGTAATCACAGTTTGCATGGTCGCACTTGGTAAATGTATATATGATTGTAGTTACGCAATCATAAAATTTGAGGAGATAGTTGTATAATGGTCCATGTATACATCCTATAAATATGTATTTGTATACATCTGCATGCACAAATGCTGATTTTACCTTGTAGTCATACAGTGTCCAGGTCATAGATTAGTAGATACGACATATTCTTATGTTGTACCAAGTGTGGAGTCTTGATGACTCTGCATTTGCTTGTAGTAAGTGTCGATTATGCATGACTGCATTTGCGGATAACTAGCCTTTTGTTCAATTCAGCATGTATGTAGTCATAAATGAATCCATCCCAGTGTTTCTTCTCTGGATGCGTGTTCATTAGTATGTAAAACTGTTTTAGCACCCAAATAAGACACACTTTGTTGCTTTTTTGACACGTGGCATCTTTAAGTGACAACTTCACCTGCTTCCACAGTGAGTTATTTCTTTTAGCTAATATTTGCTTCCTGGAGTCCTGGACTTGCTATCGTTTCATTGTTTTACCGAAATAAGTATATGTTGTACAAACCTCTATTATTATAGATTGTGATGCTGTGTATTGTTTGTTCTTTCTGTAGTCAACTAATGATTTATGGACTCCTAGTGTAGATTGTATTGTCTTTTTCCCACCTCTATACTGTTTATCAATACTAACGTGTGTTAGTATTCTTATTCCTGCAGGCGTTGCAGACACCTTTTAGAGGCTACCTTCAAGAGATGTTGGCTCTTGTAAGTTTTCCGTTACTAGGATATGCAAATTCTTTAATCCAATTATCATATTTCAGTTTCAGTTCTTGGAAAAAAAATGCTGGTATCTTATGGTAGTACCTATTCTTAATTGTATGCTAGAATCCCAGATCTATGGGCTTGCTGTGCATGTAGGGCTTTCTCCCATACTTATATATATAAAAATTTATTGTAGTCGCTATTAAGAGTGCCACGATAAAATAAAGTCTGAGCTACATCATGACCTCATGATGTGTTTTTACTAAAATTTGCTTGCATATCTAATTATTACAAGGATGAACATGGTTAGTAAGCTACACTTTCATGCATGCTAACCAGCATTTGAGGTTTAGGGTTATTTGAATGACACACTCTTGCTTAGTTATCATGGCTAAAGAATGGAACCAAATTAGAGGGGTTCATTTCAGGTTGGTTACTCGGTGTAAATTTTAGTCAATCTTTCCATGCAGGCTTCTAAAATTTCAGTCATGCTCTGATTTGGACTGGTGGGTGTATCATATATGTTGATTATTTTAAAAGGTTTAAGTTACTGAAATGATCCATATGTCTAGGGAGATGAAGACAATATCAGGATAACCATGTGACATGATGGGGGTGTAGCGAGTATATTGGGACTTCTAAATGGGTGCTCTACGTGATGTTCCCTTGAGAATCCTAGAAGGAGGTCCAAAAACAGGAATAGACCATGGAGGAATTATTTTTAGGGATTTACTAAAAATAAATGATCTTGTCTTTTGATGGTAGGATCGAGGATTAAAAAGTCGAGGTAGGAGGCTTGCTTTTTTTATCTAGAATCAGGGCACTGAACTGTATTGTGCATGGTTAAATTTTTTAGTTTTGTTCTCCCCTTGCTGTGGATGAAAGAGCAGAAATGGGAATTGCTTGCAATGTTTGAGCATCAGTTGGTGCTTCCTCATTGTTCAATTAGGAGGACAGGTGATGGGGATATCAAATCAGCTTTCTTTTATTTTCGTTGAGTCGGAGTATTTATTTTTATTTTATTTAGTCAAATGTGTCTTATCTTTATTTTGTAGTCTTGCTTTCTCTTTTAGTCCCACATCGGCTATGTGGATAAAAGTCAATAGTTGTAAGTCTATTTAAAAACTCCAGTGCTTTCAATAAAAGGTAGATCAGAATTTTGAGAAAAAGTTATTTTGGGAGTTTTTCCCTTGAAGGGCGTGATGCCTATGACCGGGTGTAAAATCTAACTCTGAAACCAAGCGTGCGGTGTGAAGGGCGTGTGATCAAGATCGATGAGTGTGCGGCGTGAAGCGGCATGAGGTCCGTGAAGGTGGAATGCGTTCTCACTTATCCCTTAGGTAACCACGAGTCATCTACTATTTTTTTTCATTTCTCAAATTTTTTTCAAAATCCGCAGACCTCCCTCCCCCGTTTCACATCAATTTGGTATCAGAGTATGGTTAGGAAAAATTAATAAGTGATTAAATTAAAATTGTAATACAAGTTTCTTGTGAAAAGATTCATGGTGTGAAATCAGTACAATTTTGTTTAAATCATTTATTGCGAGTGTTGAAATAAATTGGGAATTCCGGTGAGAAATCGGTGCAATTTGTTACTTTATTCACTTTCTTTTCTCATCTCTTTGTCAAAATTTCAAAAAAAAATTACAAAATTTTACTGTTCAATCTCCTTCCTCCTTCGTTCCAATCCAACCCAATCTCTCAAATCTCAAGTACATTTCAAATCTCCTTTCTAATCCTATCTTACCCATCCAATTTAAAAAAAAAATTCAAAGCCAAAAGTCCACCTCATATCAAATCCCAACCAACAATCAAGTTCTCAGCCATGTAGCCACAAAATTAAAAAAAAATCAAAACAAAAAAGCCAGCCAAGCCAACCCTCTCTTTTTTTCATGTGGACCCCACTTGGATCCCACCTTCCTCTCTGCTTTTTTCTCTCTTTTTCTTTCTTCCTGCAAGGTTGCAATCAACGACATCACGTCCTCTTCTCATCACGCAACAAGCGAACCATCGCCACTGTGTTTTTTCCCTTCGCTCATCGCCCGCGCCCAAGTCGCCGACCACCTCCCGACGTCGATCTACCCTCTCCTCTGATTTTGCCACCGTCCAACCCCTCCGACACCTCCTTCTCACGCACAGACATCACTACTCCAACACCCTCGCCTTCGTCAACCTCGACGATCCCCTCCTTCCCCTTGTGTTGCTCCTGCTTCTGCCCTTCGGTAGCCACCAAATTTTTATCTTCCTCTTGGATGCCCCTCTTTTTGGCCTCGCCTCTGACTATTCCTTGCATAGTTTGTTGTTACGGCTGCTCACTGCTGCTGCCTGGTTGTGGACTTGTGAATAGATCATCTGTTGCCTCCATTGCCTTGATGATCCGAGACTTCATTAGCAACTACAAACACACGACATCAACATCATTATCAAGATTAGTATCCATGCAACAAGTGCAACAACATCAGCAAAAGTCAATATAAGTTCAGTTGTACTAACTCTACTGAGCAACAACAGTGACTCAACAACATCAAAGTCTCAGCAATACAAGGTCAGTGCAAGCCAACGCCAAGATCAACGAGCAGAGATTCAACAAGAACAATAAGCCCAGCAAACAAGATCAACTCATACATCATGTATACTCGACGGGGTCGAGTTTTTCTCACCCGCGAGAATGATGGGGACATCAAATCAACTTTCTTTTATTTTCATTGAGTCGGAGTATTTATTTTTATTTTATTTAGTCAAATGTATTTTATCTTTATTTTGTAGTTTTGCTTTCTCATTTTAGTCACATATCGGTTATGTGGATAAAAGTCAATAGTTGTAAGTCTATTTAAAGACTCCAATACTTTCAATAAGAGGTAGATCAGAATTTTGAGAAAAAATTGTTTTGGGAGTTTTTTTCTTTGAAGGGCGTGTTGCCCATGACTGGGTATGAAACCCTAACTGTGAAGCCAAGCGTGATGCGTGAAGCGACGTGTGATCAAGATCGATGAGTGTGCGGCGTGAAGGGGCATGAGGTCTGTGAAGGTGGCAAGCCTTCTCACTTATCCCTTAGGTAACCATGAGTCATCTACTATCTTCTTTCATCTCCCAATTTTTTTCAAAATCCGCAGACCCCTCCCCTGTTTCACATCAACAAGAGCGTTCAGTGAGCTGAGATGGAAGCAGAATATTTTTGAATTGGATGAATTTGTGGTTGTTGCTTAAAATGTGATTTTGAAGAGAGCATTATAGAGCTTTATAGAAGATAGTTCAAGTAAGATTAATGTTGGCCAGGGTTTCTTAAGAAGGAAGCAGAAGGGTAGATTTGAGGTTCAAACATTAAAACCTTGTAAAATTAAGGTGAAGGTGCACTCCGTCCTTGGAGAGGAGATCGACAAACCAATATAAGAGGCCTAGGTAATGATTGGAAAATAATGCATAAACTACTGACTCTTGGAAAAATGACAAGTTCTATTGAACTAGGTAATGATTTCAAGATCTTAAACTGGTGAGGATATTATTACTAACATAAGGTCTAGAATTTATTGAGAGGGGTGATGCATCAGAACAACTAGGAAATTTGCTAGGCATCACCTGGATACAATTCGTATAGATGGGCATGGAGTAGGATCCAAGTTGTTTAAATTGGACTGACAATGTAAAAAGAATTAGGTGGTGGATTAAATAACTATGGCTGAAATAAGGAGAAAATTGGGCAGAACATAGGTAAAACTTCTCTATCTGATTCTGGCTGATGATTCCTCTTTATCCCATCTTAATTTCGTTCCTTCTGCATAATTCTTGCCCTGAAACTAATTTCTACCCTCTTTCCAATTTTAAGGTAGAATTCATCATTTTTATCTTATGTGAACCTTATCCATCCAACTACTCTTTTGATTATTAGTTGGATTGTCCGTCTGCATGCCCCAAGAAAACTGCCATTTTAACTAGTTCAGTATTCATGTTTGACCCGAAGGACCATTATTTTTTGTAATAACCACGTTCTCTTTTATTACGCCTCCCTAAAACCCTTATACAAAATACCTTTTCCTAGTCATCCATTTCCAAAAAAAAGTTTCCGTCTCCTTTTATGTCAACAAAATATTTTGTTAATTATGAAATTGCAGGTTAAATATTTTAGTTCCCTCCTGTCATTCAACTCCTCTCAAGCTGAAAATAAATCCCCTTCATATCAACTTTACAAAATTTTCCCTAGGTTCTTTGAATTTCTATAGAATTAACCATCCTCTCAGGCGTTCACCCCTTGGCCCAAGTAGGCGTTCAGTTCAAAGCCCATCAGGCATTGCCTTCCAATTATCAAATTTTTTCAGGTATGTCCGTTGTTATCACTTTCCAAATGCCATTTAGCATCCCTATCCATTTAGTTAAACCATACACAGTTTCCCTTATAATTTTTTTTCTGGTCCCTTTTTTGGGGAAATCTATTAGGATCGTCATGGCTTAAAAGCCCTTTAGGGCAGCCGGCATGTTAGAAATCCGGGAGTTGTTCTGCTCAGCACATGCCTTCTCCTTTGTGGGTTCTTAATGCCTCAGAACCTCTTAAAGACCATTTGTAATTAGCATCATTTACAAGATCCGACATGGCTTCGTTGTCTCTCCACTGTCGTCTTCTTCTTATTAGGTCATGGTCAAATAATTACACTAGTATTCTGCCAGAATGCTGACTAAGTTTGATCTAGTTAGTTAGTTCTTTTATTTGTATAATTAAATCTTGTAATTGCTATGATATAAACTTGTAATAAATTTCCATGTTTTTGCATGCATAGCTCTCATTTGCTAGCTGAATTAGTTTATTTCAGCTTCGCAAAATTGCTTCTATTCTCGAATTTGGAAACTGATTTTCTTTATACCCAAAATTTTCAACTGAATTTTTTTTATACTCAAAAACTGTGCACCTGGTAAATCAACACAACATTTTCAGAAGGTCATTGCATTTTTCAAGGAACTGTACTACTTTTTAAACTATCACAATTTAAGCCATTATAGAACTTCTGAAATAAACTAACTTTTTTCAGACAACATTTTTTTTGAGCAATTTATTGCATCATTAGATTTTCTACATTTACGAGAAATAAGTTATTTTAAGAAAAATATGCTATATTTCTGGTTTTTTCACTATAAAAGAAATTCAGTTCCAATATTTGGGTATGACACTTTTTTGAGACTATGGGTATTAGAGAGAATCAGTTTATTAAGAATGAAAAAAATTCAATTTAAACTTACGGCGCAGATGCAATTTTCTTCAGGTTAATTTTTATTTTATTGATGATCTAGTTGTGATTGTTCACATTTTGTAGTGTAGTGGTTCAGCATTTATCAAGTTAACTAGCTTTCAGGTTTTTTTGATTGAGCGATAGCCTAGTCCTAGCAAGTTTGTTCTCCTACCTACTTATAATGGTATAGTTGACTCTCAGGTAGATCCTAACCATTGTTTTAAATATCAGCTGATATACCGGTATATCGGCCGAGATACCGGTATTTTATCCAAAACGATACGATAAGTGCAAAAATTTACCGGATATCGTTTTGGACTAATATTGGCCGATATATCGCCACGTAGCCAATATATATCGGCCAATATCCGAGATGAAATATCCGATATATCAGCCCTTATAGTTACTTATTTGGATAACAATTATTATTTTTTGCTTGAGAGATTGTTTTATTTTATTCTATGTTCATCATGGTTTTTCAATGACGTTTTATATGATGTTTGGATAATAACTTATTTCTTTTAAAACTGTCTTATATATATTTATTATTGATATATCCATATCACGATATATCATCCGGTATCCAGTATCCGGTACATAATTTTGCTGACTGGTATATCGCCGATTTTCGATATTTAAAACACTAATCCTAACACATGGTAAAACCATGCTACTCTTTCGATGAACATGAAAATATAACCTCCTGAATTAATGTTCTTCTTTAGGTGATTGCATCGTAAATGTTTAAGAGAGAATCAGTTTATTAAGAATGAAAAAAAAATCAGTTTAAACTTACGGCGCAGATGCAATATTCTTCAGGTTAGTTTTTATTTTATTGTTGATCAGAGTGGAAGGCCCAAGATGATCCAATGCAACATAGAACAAAATGGCTAGCTGCATTAAAAGAGTAGCTAAAGATGTATTTAGTGAGTCACGGGGTGGTGCTCCGCCATGTAAGGATATATCATGGTGGAATAAAGAGGTAAAGCTGCCATTAAGATTAAACGGGACTCTTACAGAGATTTAAAAAAAACCGTGATAGAGTGAGTTTTGAGAGGTATAAGCTAGCCAAGAATGAGGCAAAGAAAGCTGTTCAGAATGCAAGAGCTAGAATGTATAAAAAGTGTACAAGAAGTTGGACACCAAAGAGACTGAAAAGGATATATATAGAATTGTTCGAATAAGGGAGAGAAAGACTAGAGACTTATGTACTGTGAGGTGTGTTAAAGATGAGGATCAGAAGGTTTTACTTCGAGATGAAGAGATCAAAGAAAGATGGAGAGAGTATTTTGACAGATTGTTCAATGATAATTCTACTCAAGATTTGGCTGATCTTACCATTTACTACCAGGGTATGAACTGTAATTATATGCGCAAAATTAACGAATCTGAATTTAAAAGGCCTTGAAGAGGATGAAGTCAAGGAAAGCTGTTGGCCCAGATGGGATTCATATTGAGGTATAGGATCCCTAGGAGAGATGGGCGTGAGATGGTTGACAAACCTCTTTAATAAGATCTAGCTAATTAACAAGATACCAAATGAGTGGAGAAAGAGTATCCTGGTACCTCTCTATAAGAATAAGGGTGATATCCAGAGTTGTTCAAACTACCATGGAATAAAACTCATGTTTACACCATGATGAAGCTTTGAAAATGGTAACTGAACACATGTTAAGGCAAAATATCAAAATATCAGAGAATCAGTTTGGGTTCATGCCGGGCCGATCGACGACATATGCTATTCATTTGCTTCGTCAACTTGTAGAGCGATTTTGAGAGAGAAGTAAAAATTTACATATGGTCTTTATTGATTTAGAAAAAGCTTATGATAAAGTGCCAAGAGAGGTATTATGGTGGAAATTGATGAGGATGGGAGTTCCCATCAAATATATTGATATAATCAAGGACATGTACGATAGAGTAGCGGCAAATGTCAGAACTTGTGGAGGCCTAATAAGTGATTTTTCGATCACAATTGGATTACATCAAGGATCTGCATTGAGTCTATTCTTATTTGTCATAGTAATGAATGAGCTTACTAAAGCTATTCAAGATGAGATATTGTGGTGTATACTTTTTGTTGTGATATTGTCCTAGTCGATGAGACGAGTGCTGGGGAAAATGCCAAATTAGAGCTATGGAGGTTAACTCTAAAATCTCGAGATTTTACATTAAGGCCAAATAGAATATATGAAGTGTAAATTCAATAAATAGAGAACCCGAGATTATAGTATCTTGACACAAGACGGACAAGAGATACTGATGAGCAGTCATTTTAAGTACTTGGGTTTTATTATCCAAAAGGATGAGGAGATCAATAGTGTGATGTCAACGATCCAAGCCTGTTGGTTGAAATAGAGGAGCGCAACAGGAGTTTTATGCGACCGTAATATCCCGTTATGGCTGAAGAGAGTTTTATCGGACCGCTATTAGGTTATCTTTGTTATATGGCTCAGGATGTTGGGCTATAAAGAGATATCACTCCCCATAAGGGGAGTGTAGCAGAGATGCACATGTTTCGTTTGATGTGTGGTAACACGAGGAGAGACAAGATGAGAAATGAGGATATTCGTACTAAGATAGATGTAACCCTTATAAAAGAGAAGATGAGAGAAAATCGCCTACAATAGTTTGATCATGTGCGAAGTAGATCTACAGATGCACCAGTCCGACGAGTAGAGCTTATCAACTTAGGGCAAGTTAAAAGAGCGAAGGGGACACCAAAGAAAACATGGACGGAGGTGATACGACAAGACATAGAGGCTAAAGGTCTTAATGAAGGCATATTGCTCGATAGGAATGAGTGGATAAAGCTGATCCATGTGCTCGATCCGGTGTAATTCTCTTTTGGTTCATGTAGCCTACCCCAAATACCGGGGTGAAATGATTTAGTTGTTGTTGATCTAGTTGTTATTTCACATTTTGTAGCGTAGTGGTTAAGCATTTATCAAGTTAACTAGCTTTCAGGTTTTTTTGATTGGGTGATAGCCTAGTCCGAGTAAGTTTACTCTCCTACCTACCTATTATGGTAGTTCACTCTCAAGTAGATCCTAACTAACACATAGTAAAACCATGCTACTCTTTGGATGAACATGAAAATATAACCTCACGAATTAATGTTCTTCTTTAGGTGATTGCATCTTAAATGAACTCAAATGTTTAAGATCCATGTTTTGACACTAAAGTTTGTCCCTTGACCTTTCTTTATATTTTACCTAACTTAGTTTTATCAGATGAAGGGATTTTGGTGCTTTAACGTTATTAATGATAAATAATTAATTGTTTTGTCTTCTCCCTGAGAACTCATCTCGGATTTGTACGGACTTTGGCTTATTCTCTTTCAAGTGCGATCATAGTCTTTGTTTTCCATGCACTTTGTTTCCGCCTTGTTGGCCATGTTATTGGTGGGGTGAAATAGGTAATTGTGACAGTTGGAAATATCTGTTTGTAATGTTCAATGTTCCAACAGATGATAACTAATAAATACTGTACAATTGTTTGATAACAAGAGGTGTTTTAGTCAACAAATAAGGATGGAAATAATAAAATTCGAGGCAGCTAGAATGAAATTTGGCTGACCGAAATGATATAAGTTTAAAAGCAACACAATGGGCCATCAAAGTTAAGAATCTGCGCATGTTGACTACAAGAAGTGTTTTGTAATCAATCATTAAAAATGATGTAATAAAATCAAGGCAAGTAGAATCCATTTTGGCTGACCGAAGTACTATAAGTTAAAATCAATCAACATGATGGGCCATCAAAGCTAAGAATCTGTGCATACTAATTACAAAGAGGTGTTTTGTAAACAATCATTAAAAATGAAGTGATAAAATCAAGGCATGTGGAATGCAATTTGGCTGGCCGAAGAAATATAAGTTAAAATTAGCATGATGGGCCATCAAAGTTAAGAATTTGTGCATATTAATTACAAAGAGGTGTTTCTAATCGCAAGGAGAAGCAGTAAAATCGAGGCAGGTTGAATGCAATTTGGCTGACTAAAATGTTACAAGTTTAGAATTAACATGATGGGGGCTATCAAAGTTTAAGAATCTCTGCAGTTTATTGCTATTCTACTCTACATGTAAAAGCATCATCTACTCTACATGTAAAAGCATTCATAAATCAAAAACCAAAGTCTTTATTTTATAATTTTAATGCCTCATACATTTACATCATGTGCTCATAAAATGTATTGGTTATCAACAAGCTGATGCCCATTATTATGCTGTGGGTTTTCCAACTTCTAGTATATCGCCCATGTCAGAGTGTAATTAGCTTTCCTAGAAAGAGTACAATCTATTTTAGGGTTGTTTTACCAATTTGATGTTTTAACCATCTTATTTTGTGCATAATAACTCACTCTCTGGCCATAGCCTATTTCTCATGCTGCATTGTTAAGATTTGGGGGGCATGCTTTGTTTGGGATTCGAGCCTTTTAAAATAGTTTATTGCTCCTGTTTTAGGATCATGACTCTGATACACGATCTCTTTATGATTTTTGGGTCATGTTGTTGCAGGTAAAGAAGGAGAGGGCAGAGCGCGAGGCGTTGGGAGCCCTCCCGCTCGAACAGCGCACTATTCCGTGATCCCCCAATGTTTTTGGGTGTCTCGGCTGAAAAAAGGACACCCTTTTCTCTCAATGCAATCTACCTTTTTCAGATTAAGTTTTGCCCGTTTCTTCCAACATCATTTTGCTATCATAATTCGTCTCCTTTTGCGTCTGGAATCATGAGATTTGATCCAGTCCTATACGAATGCTCCTTGCTTCTCGTCCTGCTTAATGTGCAGTCTTCAGTTTCCAAATAGAAATCACTTATGGTCAGGTTCTTTTGGTATTCAGTTGGTCATGGAGGCTGGGTGATGTTATCTTTTAACTGGTTTTATGCTGAAAATTCTGTGGTATCAAGCAATACAAGGTTGGGAAGAAAATCATTGCTGAAATAATTGCGCAAATTCGCCAAACATGGAGGCGTAAAATTTGATGATTCAAGCAGCTGTGTATCTTTGCAAAGTTTGATGATTAAAACAATTTTTTGCCGAGATTGCATTCTTCTTCTAATAGGAAGAATGCATTGATGTTGCATTGAAGATAGATTGGATAATATAGTGTGCACCATTAATTGAGAGTCTCCTTGAGTAACAAAATGGTGTCCTGTAAATGCCAAATTACAAGGCTATCTATGGGACGAGTTACATGCCTTTTTTTTTTTTTTTCCTTAGAAAATCGGCCTGAATATCCAAACAATTAGTCCCATTTGGCTTCTGTATAATAATGAATTTATCTTAGCATTTCTCATTTGTCTAATACATATTTTTTCTATACGCACCTGTACATTTTCAACCCCTAACCCGCATATGTTGCTTTCAATATTGAAAGAGATGCATTCATATATTTAAAACCTCGGAGATTTCTAGCTTTACCACAAATCCACATGTTTCCTCTAATTTTCAAGAATGATATGGAATAAAATAATTAAGGCCTAATTTAAAATTTATCTAAGAATTATCTGTCCTCGTAGAATGCCAGTCAGGACGATAAAATGTTGAAAAAGAGCTAGGAATCGTCTGGCACAATGCAAATTCTATTATAGAACCACTAGCAGATGCTGATAGAATCAAAATTTACGCTACATGGCCTCTACGATTTCAAATCCACTATAAGTTTCCAACCCGAAGCAAGAGATTACATTGTCAACACTATCAGATTTTCATTTTTCTCTCTGAAAAAGAAATAAATGCCAACCTCTTTTGTTCGTAATTGGACTTTCTCTTCTACATCAAAAGTGTACACAAGTTTACAAGAATTAATTTTGTTCTCTAAAATAAGAGTGAGAACCAATCAGCACAATATCACAAATTAAATAATACAACATGAGACTCTATGTAATCATAGAGTAATAGTAAATATCTTCAATAATTGACACTTAAATATCAAAAAATTATGAGGGAGAATGTAAATGATTGTACAAATAAAACTCAAGATTCTCCAATCAAGAAGTTTTGAATAAGAAGAAAATTGATGAAGAACAAAAGCTCAGCCACTTCTTCAATTGATAAGTAAGTGAAGAATTGAAGAAGATGATGACTCAAATAACTTCTTTCAGTTTTTCTGAATATTTGAGAATGGGAAGAATTAAAGCTCAGTTTCAGATAGATTTGTTGAGTATTTGAACGTTGAAGCTCAAAATCCTTTTCCCTTCTGGTTACAATGACAGGAACAAATGTTTATGAAGTTTTTGATCACAGGATGGTTGCAGTTCATTCCACATGTTGCAGTTCATTCCACATGGCTGCAAAGTAAAGTCAATTACCTTGACTATCACATGACGATAGACAAATTCATGCTGAGTTATTTATCAACTCTTTACCCAATTCTTGATTATGACAAACCAGAGGTATAATTATCTACCAATTATCAAAACTATCTACCTTTATTAGATTTTGTCTGCTATATCCTTAAAAATGTCTACTTTCGGTATATTTTGTCTATTATCTCCTTGAAATTGCCTACCTATAGGTCAACATGTTCTCTCTATATATTTCCTGGTTTCAAACTGTGAACTTATGTGCCATCCAAATTCTACCTTCTGTAACGAAGAAGTGTCATGAGAGAAACAAGACAAGACGTATCAATAATCGGTTCAAGACGCAACCTGTTGTGTGTGGGAGATGCGGAGTGAAAGGATACAATCGCCGCACTTGCAATACTATGATAGATAAGGAACTCATTAACATTAGATGAAAAACTGAATGTGGGTCGGATTGTTCTGTTGAGTTTCACTTTTGGGAAGTTGTGATTATAGATCTGAAAACAGTTTTCATTTCACTTTATTTTGCTGGAAAATTGGAAAATTGGGATTAGATGTGGATAAATATATAAGCACTTTAAATTCCTATTTTGACGAGCAACACACACACACACACACACACACACAATTAATCATACATGCATATATAATCCCAAATGCTTCTCTCCCTTTTTATCACTCATCAACAAAGAGGGGAAGACAAACAAGCGATACTAATAAATATTTTTTTAAACAAAATTTTGATACCAATAAAACAATCAATTGAAAGAAACCAATTGAAAGTGACACCATCTTTTTATCATCGAAATAAAATAATCTTTTTACCAATTGATACCAATAGAAAGACATGATATCAACTGAAAATAAAACCAATTGAAAGATAATACAATAATTTTTCTCCCTCTTTATGAAATACCAATAAAAATAATGTATAAGCTTGTAAACATGACTTCATCTCCTCTTAATTACTATTTAACCTTGGTTTAATTAGTCAACTTACTAATTATCAAGGTACATAGATAATTATCATGTACTTACACAAGAAATTGTATTCATAAATTTATATACATGCATGACACACACAAACACACACTTATCAAATTTATTTCATTACAAAATTTCCCCAAAAAATGTTCAAATAAAAATCCATTTCATACAAAACTAATTCAATTATCACCTCCTATAATCTGTATAATCTCTTTAATCAAAGATTAGAATATTAAATCAAGATTTTAATAACTGGGATGTTACATCTCGAGTAGGGGAATCCCTCCTCGGACATGCAACCACAATACCCCTGAGAGAAGAGCTCATAGGCTGGCTAGAATGAGGGCTGATGAGCAGTTTCAACGGATCATGAGAAGGATGTAGGGAAACTATTAGGAGTTAGAATGTATTTTTATTAAATGATTTCAATAAAAATACATGAAATTAAAATGAGATACAAAGATGTATTATCCGTTGGAGGAACTTTCCTATTCTTATTTGTAGAGTTTTTATTAGTCAACTGCTCGATACTGAGTAATCATTTGTTGAGGTCGAGCCGGAGTCGAGGTCTCCTGTTTTCTTTCTATCTTTGTGGAAGCTCCGGGTGTAAGGAAGCTCAGAGTATGATCGTGTTGATCCCTCGTGCAGAAATGTGACAAACTCAATCCCCCTCGGATTGTTCCGATGGAGTTGGGGAGTTAGATCTGCTTCACCTCCGGCTTTGAGAATGCTCGCCACTTTGAGCCTCCATAACAGTGGGCCTTTTTGGCGATGGAGATGTCTCTTGGGTGTTTTGGAGGGTGGTGATCTGGGCGAGGAGTTGAATCGTCTGTTTTGGAGGGTGATGATCTGGGCGAGGAGTTGATCATTTAGACGCTTCAACTCCTCCGGTTCACGAGCCGCATTTTCTCGATCATTTGCCGCTTGCTCCAACTCGTGGTTAAAAAAGGCCTACTGTTTCGCCATCTCCTCCTTCATGTCAGTAAACATTTGGAGGAGTTGGCTTTCGTATGTTGATAACAGGTGGATGTCTCCCGCTTCCCTCCTGTGAAGGTGCGAGATAGTCTCCTCGACGATGGGGCTGAAGTTAAGGCTGCTCAGTGGGATGATGCCTCCGGCGGTGGCAATAGATTTGCCTTTAGTCTCATCACCGGTGATCGACTGCTTCTTTAGGGTCATGACTCATTAGAAAGGCTTTTTCAGGATGAGTTTGATAGGGGAGAGATTTGAGTATTGGGACTCAGAATCTCAAAGAAAGCACAATTTTATGGTGGAGATTTTTCATCGTGAGTGATTAGACGGTCGATTCACACCAAAGCGAGAGTAGAGAAGCGGGAAATGTGTGAGTAGAGATAATACACTTCACAGAAAGAGAGAGACACACAAGATTTTACGTGAAAGCCTAAATCGAAAAAAATAACACGGAGAAGGAAAAGACTCCACTATAATCCACTGGCTATAAAATTTATAGAGATTGTATGCCAGAGTCGTAGTGCTGGGCTTAACTGAAAGTACAAAAGATTCCAAAACAAAAAAGTCTTATTCTAGTTGGAGGAGAATGTCTATTTATACTTAGTCAGATCTGTATGATAGGGGCGGATGGTACGGGCGTGATCCTCGTAACTCACATAACCTGCACGTGTAGATTTATTGTAACAGTCGTGATAATTAACGCTTGATTGTTGGAATTACATGCAGAGAATCCCGCCTCTGTCCATAACTGCTCAAGCTTGAGGACGCTTCACGTTATGAACTTGGAGGAAGATCATGTTGTGTAACTGAAAGTGGAGATTAAGTATGATTTGTTACCGAGATTGTCTTGTGCGGAGCAGAAGTCTCCTAAATGGGAGGCTCCGGGATGGTTGAGAGCATCGGAGCTCCCATGATGGAAGAGAAGAGCGTCTTCTGAAATGACTCTAAAGTGACGGAGACTCCTGATTGTTAGGATACATGTCATTATCTTATGAGGGTCAAATTTTGACTACTACAGTATTGCTACAAGTTTAGGTGATCGAGCGCTGCTCATGAGTAACTATGCGTTGCATTGTTTTCGCGCTAGCGAGGTTCTTGGTTCGGGTTTTAGAGGTAACTGCATCCACCGTGTTCCCGGTATGTTGCTCGAGTACTCCGTGGATGATGGAAGACGGTGTCACATGCCAGAATTTGATGGATGTTGTGGTTGTGACCCAGTCTGGTTCCTGCCCCCAAAGGATGGTACTAACTAAGCAGCAGCAAGAAAGCCATACAACAAGAAAGCTAGAGGACAGAATTCTGCAAGCAGGAACAACAAATATGCACCCCACATGTTTGATAGATTGTCCAATCCAACTACATTTAGTTGGCTAATTGATTCCTTTTAAATGCTCTTTTTGCTATTTGCCATCTACCACCACCAACTTTTCTATGAATTTCCCACACGAGAATACTATTTTTTTCCTTTACTTTTTCCTTATCTTTTTTTTTTTTATTTCCCACAAGATCATGGCTATACGTAGGCTGTGATTTTGTAGCTTATAAACATATTAAGGGCATGTTTGGCTCTCGGGAAAGGCGTGGAAAATTCAAGTGGGGCTCACGTTATTAGATTTTCAAAAAAGATTGGTCAAGCGGGGTTCATAAATAATAATTTTTCGAGTTTTTAACTAGCAAAGAGGTTATATAAGATTTTTGTGGGCCTCACTGTAATTATTATTATTTTTTATTTACAGACAATCAAACAACACTTCATGAAAAATTGATGTAGCTCTCTATGTGAGGCCCAAGAACAGTTGGTTTCCAGGCTTATTTTCGGAGAAACAAACTGGCCAGTTAGGAACTGATTGCAAGAAGACCTCAAAGTTTTAGCTCAAATACTTACGTAAATAAGCTATCAAATACTTCCTTAATTAGAGGATTAGACCAATATATTTCAGTTTTAGCCCTTAAAACATTCTGAAAGCTATCAAATACTTGTCGATCTCATCAAAGACAATACCACGAATCAATGGTCTGTAGGGGTTGATAATGAAGCTGATAAATGAGAACCTTTTTAGTTTTTCATAATGCAGTAAAGAATTATTGCTCTTAATAAAGAACTTAAATTTTTGTAAATGAAGTTGGATTGGTGACAGCGATTCAATGCTAAAACTATCTTAGAGCTACTTAATTACTGAACTTAACCAAAAAAGAGAGGGATTCGGTTTGTGTGTGCGCGCGCGCTGCGCACAAACAATGAATGGGCCAATTTCACGTTGACACATTTATTGGCCCTCTTATAACATGTTATGTGTGTGGACCTCGCACACATATCGTAAGAGATCATAAATGGGCCAATACAAGTGTCGATGCGAGATTGACTCTCTTATTGTATGTGTGTGTGCTGACACACATGAACCGAACCCGACAGGAAGCCATCACCGAAGTTGACTCCATGGCCCTTTACCTCACTCTCACTACTCTTCATAGATCATGTGCTTTTCGTCTAATTTTATTTTTATTTTGTTGCCATTTCCTCTGATTATTGTCAATTATAGAATGATTAAGGCATAATCCCTGCGTATAGAATAAACAAGAGTTACAAGTGATAACTGTAGAACCAAGAGATTAGAGATCAATACGAAGAAATTAATTTGCACTCAAATTAAGAAAACTACAAATACACAAGTGCAAATACCATGAACAAATGTGCAAATTTTGTGATTTGGTGGAAAGGTCCCTTCAATTTTTCCCCCCTTTGCTTCTTTTATGAACTCTTTGGTAGTTTTTTTTTTTTTTTAAGTAAACCGAAAAGGTCCGTCACGTTTCATTAATAAGTTTTTAATGGAAACACTCCTGACAATATCCAACAAAGATTGTATATCTTTCAAAACTGTAAAGTTTTGACGCACTCGCAGATGCAAGAGGATATCATATACAAAAATATAACCGAGCATAGCACAGATACACAAAAACATCTAAATAGAAAACAGTGGGTCGAAAATGGAGCGGAACTAGGGGTGAGCATCGGTCGGTTCAGTTCGGGTTTTGCCAATTTTGACAAAACCGAACCGAACAGAACAAGGTCACGAACCGAACCGAACCGACACGGATCGGTTCGGTTAATTCGGGGGATCACTTCGCCGTCGAACTTCCCATCTCAACTTTCGCACCTTCTCGTCAAATCTAACTTGATTATGAATCTTTTTCCCGTGATCAATATTTTTCTCATGCGAACTGTAACGGTCCCAGTTTAACAATCCTCAATTTACATAACATACTCTTAATAAAACCGATAATTCAAATCATTCCCTTATTTCTTAAAATTTCAGCAGCACCTCCTTTGTAATTACTGGTCGGATGCAATATCCAATACAGATATGATATGTTTCGGCTTGACATTGCCTACTTATGGAGAAACAAAATGACATAAACTCTAGAGTTTCTTTCTAGACATCCATAGGCTCTCAGAATTTATAACTTTCAACTTCTCATGGCATCATATTGATAATACACTTCTTATTGTTACAACTCAATAAAAATATCTCAAATGTCAATTTGAAATGAAACTACTACAAGGTTCTCCACATATGTATATACAAGATTAATCATGTCTCCCATGACCTACATATATCATTCACAAACACAAATGTCCCAAAATACAAGAATTGAATTGACTCAGAACGAACCTACGCAGCATAACCCTGACCCCTGCCTCCAAGCAACCTGCAATATATCAGTCTGTGGGAGGGTGAGCTCGACAGCTCAGTGAGTGAGGTAGGAATAATCAAGAAAAGATAATATCTCAACAAGAGTATGAATATACACGCAATAAAAGGAATCTGAAACAGTAAGAAGACAAAAAATCGGAGGCATCCGATAGTTTGATAATCAAGGTCTCAGCCTCTATAATTTCTGAGGACGATCAGACTCTTCTGATTGTATTCCCCAATTTCTCTATTGAATTTTCATCTTTATGTATGATAAGTTCTATGAGTTACATAGCCAAACTCTCTCGCCTTAAGTGTACATAGTGTGTATTACTCACGTGCCTAGTATTCCACGCTATAATATACCAACCACCAAAATTATGCTATAGACCTAGTTTATGCATTCAAATAACACTTACATCACAAGCCATAATTATATAACATATAATCACATCATATTTCTCATAATGCAATAACGCATCACACTTCAAGTAATGCACTGATTCACATGCACACTTTTACCCAATATATGGTATTCATTTTGAATGAACTAAACTTGTATTCTGATGGTTTCATTGTCATATACAACGACACATCCATCATACCCCCAGTGTCACACACACACATACACATTTGTATCACACATAACCATTCATTATCAATCATTTGTAAGGATGCAATTAAATGTATATCATAGCACCGTCTTCGCACTCCGCCCGTGCCATACGGGTCCCTTCCTCCCAATATGATATATATAGCATGTATATAACCGTCTTCCCCCCTCCTACCGGTTCTCGCACGGCCCCTTCCTCCAATATATATATATACAACAATCCCACCGTCTTCCCCCCTCCTACCGGCTCCCGCCCGGCCCCTTCCTCCATAACACAATGTGTACATATATAACAACACAATAACCAACGCATCCAGTTTCATAAGATTCATATATCATGCACATCAATTCTCTTACAAAAGCAATCATACTCACAATTAATGTTTATCTGTTAGATTGCATCATTACAGGAATATTCACACCAATTAATTAATCAGAACATGCCACCCAATTACATTAAGTACATAAATTAAGTGATATACACCCATCATATTCATATCAATCATAATGATTCTTATTCAGTGATACACATGCCACTGCCCTTGTACACCATGTTTCAAAATTCTACATTAAATGCAACACTTATTACACAAGGTTGTGTTCAGTTTTAAGCCTGCCTTACTATCCCTTTATTCTTGTAACATGGTATATGTGTGAAGATATATAATATGGGTGCTTTCTATGTAATGCTCTAAATGTATTTGAACAGAGGAACGACCATGTTCACATGGTTCACACATGCATAATGACCAGATAGTACATATGTACATATGCCACATACCCATATTTCTCACTTTCAAATCTTCATATATGAGATTTCAAAACATTCATTATTACGCCCATAGAGTTGATCATCGTCTCAGATAATCGGTTTATCCCTTTTAACTAGAATAATGTGAACGCCACAATCACTCTTTAACCCCTAACGTAAATCAAGACATTATACTCAAAAGAGAAGGAAACCATTAAGAATTGAAACGATATAGCACATACGATTGAAAGTGTTTATTTCAAGTATCTCATAAGTTTGGTCACCTTATGGGCACATGCTATCGGTATGCAAAAGTATTACTCGCACAAACATCCTGGCTAAATGGATGGGTAAGTTGAGACTATAAGGAGAAACAAATGTCTCATACGTGCTAGTTAATTGGAATACAACTCTCTAATATTACAATAAGAAAATCTTTCCTTTCAATTAGTATTCATGTTCACTCATCTATTAGTCTATTGTCCATACAATTTAGTGTTGGTCGATAACTTGACCAATTATCAGTGAATTACAATTTATCAGTCTATCATCCTTACCATTTACTTTCGGCGCTTCAGAAATTTCTACTGACTATGTGCTAATAAATACTCTATTCACAGTCCAGTTACTAGGCCACCAAAAAATTAAGTGTTAGGATGAAATATATCTTTTGGAGTCCATAACACAATAATTCCTTATTTTTGATAAAATTAACGAAACCTGAGTCTAAGGATAAACACCAGCACACTGAGTGTACATGCAACCTCGTTATGAAGCATTAATTTAAAGTAGTCTGCATTTAAATAAATAAGTATGACATACCCGTGTTCGTAACATGCGCTGAAGAAGAGTGTTTAGTTCTAAACTCAGCACAACATGCCTGTATAATTTCTAATAATTTTCCCATAGATCCACCTAATCTGTTTCATCAGATCTGACCTCCCTAACAATCGAAGATGATTTTATCGTAACTTCTACTTTTGATATTAGAATGAGACGCAGGGACTTCCTTTAAAACTTAGATTTATTGATCTTTCTAGCAATATATTAAATGACCCACTTAATTCACATGAACAACTGAAATAAACAGAAAATCATTTAGACATCTAAAATTCTGCAACTTTGCACTTTCGACAAGTTATCAAGTTCCAGTGATAATTCCCAGCACAGATATTGGATTAGGACACCGTAAGCGCGGTTGGAAAGTAGACTCGATTAGCTTTCCAAAGGTATATCACATGACCTATTTCTCATTAAATATCCTAACGAAGGAAACCCCAAGATTCTGGTTTCAGATCTGGACAGACTTTAACAGATTTGTATTATTATTACAAAGTGCTTTGAACTACACAATTTCCCAACTTTTCCTCTTATTTCCTCATCTAAATTAGATCATGAGGAAGGCATGAACTTAAGTATTTAGACTTTTGGTCACGAGAATATTTATAAGAGCATTCATAGATCGATCACCACATGATTATCACAAGCCCCTCTTTAAGTCACCTCCAACTTCATAGTTGGACTTAACGTAAAAATTTTCTTCTTATCCCACTAACATGACCAAGATCTAATCTTGATTCGATTGCACAATTATTATGTAAGGATGGCAAGAGGTTCAACCCTCACAAGTGCAGAAAGCTTCAGGATCCTCCATCTACTCTAAAGGTTAGGAGAGATCTATAACTTGATCTCCCCCAATTGTAATGATTCACAAGTTTATGATACTGATTCCACGGTTAAGATTAATCTTTGTCTTTCAATAATAACATATTAATCTTTACTAGGACTTTTGATACGATGCCACCCAAATTTCTACGGCTTAACCTTGCTTATTTAATGATAACCAATACTAACCCCCGATCGCTTTCACAAAATAGAATCATATACATGATAACCAATACTAACCCCCGATCGATTTTCAAAATAGACTCATATACAAATTACAAGAGAGTATACGTCTTGATAAAATTTAAACTAACTCAAACCATGACCCTTCTTTGAACATAGTGCTTTCATACATGATTTATAGTTTCGTCAAAAGGCTAGGTTGCATGATATTACAAGAGGTTCACATAATCAAAAGGGAAGTTCTACTACAAGGATTTCAACACCTAGTAAGTTCATCGCGCATTGGACCAAAATTTGTGTGAAGCATTTTATTCCAATTTAGGAAGAACAAAATTTCTCAAACATTAGCCTCACAAGCTCTCAATGAAAGTCTCAACACCATCAACTTGAAATGTGGGATTAAGAGTTCAAGGGTTGAGATTTACACCCAAATTCGAAAATTTATGAATCCCATCACCACATGACATACACTATCATGTAACCTCCCTACCCATCAATTACCTATAATTGGATCAACTCCACAAATCCAACATCAAATTTAGATCACTATATGCATAAGGAGTCATTAAATAACAAGGAACAATTGCAAGAATACTCAAGGGAGAAAAATTTTATTCAAACAATAGATTCAGATCTAGGGCTTTTCCAAAAGGGAAAAATTGAGGAATGAACAAGGAGAAACCCTACTCACCGTCTTCCGACCCGGCCGCCCTAACCGGCCGCCGTCGCCGCTGCCGCGGCCCTGGCCGCCGCTGCCCGCGCCTCCGGTCGCGCGTGGCCGCGGCTGGCCGCGCCCTGGCCGCGGCCCGCTTGGCCTTGGCCACCCGCGAGAGAGAGAGAGAGATTTTGGGGGAAAACTTGCGTGAGGGAGAGAGAGAAAGAGAGATTTTGGGGAGAAAAATTAGTTTAATTCTCTCACTTTCCTATAATAAACAATTATCCAAATATATTAATCTTGCAATATGTGCCACTTGTCTTCATCTCTTAACACTCCACCTACTCCCCTCCACTAATTCTATATCATAATATTATAATATTTGTACATAAGAAATTGTTTATGTATCCATGTATATTAGGCATGTATATATATATACCTACACACAAAAATTCCCTATACATGTATGCATGTATTTATACAAGAAATGTTTGCATCCACATAAAATTTTACACAAATAAATTTATATAAATTCATCCTATTTATTCCATTCCAATTTCCGTAGAAAATTTAAGATATCTGTTTTCACGCAAAGATTTATTCAATCATCACCTCAGAAAATTTTGTATAACTTTACTAATCCCGGATTAAAATATTAAATTAAGATATTAAAAATCAGGGTGTTACAGTTCTACCCTCCTCACAAAAGTTTCGTCCTCGAAACTTGGTATAATCGGGACTTGATAGGCATAATGCCATGACATCTCTTTCTTATATCATCAGATTTCTCTTTCCAACATCATATCTTCTTCAATCCTTCTCATCAAAGTTTCCTATTTCTCGATCAAACTCTATACTATGTTCTTACGATCTGACTTAATCTTAACTCGCTTGATATTTTAATCATTTCCTTACTCCAGTGTCCCATACCACTAGCAGCTCGTACTGAGGGCCCACACCCTCAGCCGAACACATCCGAATTATGGCATGTGGGTACCATAATCCGAACATAAGGTAATGACCAAATATCCCGCGCTTCAGGATTAGTCAAACACGTAAGAACTCCTACCCCCCCTTAAACCTACCCCCTTAAACCTACCATATCAAACAATAATTTCACATACATACAAAGCATAACCATGCATATCAATCATAACAATCCGCCCTATCTATCCAATCCTCTTCTACTATTCATTCTAAGTCTATCCTCTTTCTATATCCTGTGCTCTGATACCAACTGTAACGGTCCCAGTTTAACAATCCTCAATTTACATAACATACTCTTAATAAAACCGATAATTCAAATCATTCCCTTATTTCTTAAAATTTCAGCAGCACCTCCTTTGTAATTACTGGTCGGATGCAATATCCAATACAGATATGATATGTTTCGGCTTGACATTGCCTACTTATGGAGAAACAAAATGACATAAACTCTAGAGTTTCTTTCTAGACATCCATAGGCTCTCAGAATTTATAACTTTCAACTTCTCATGGCATCATATTGATAATACACTTCTTATTATTACAACTCAATAAAAATATCTCAAATGTCAATTTGAAATGAAACTACTACAAGGTTCTCCACATATGTATATACAAGATTAATCATGTCTCCCATGACCTACATATATCATTCACAAACACAAATGTCCCAAAATACAAGAATTGAATTGACTCAGAACGAACCCTACGCAGCATAACCCTGACCCCTGCCTCCAAGCAACCTGCAATATATCAGTCTGTGGGAGGGTGAGCTCGACAGCTCAGTGAGTGAGGTAGGAATAATCAAGAAAAGATAATATCTCAACAAGAGTATGAATATACACGCAATAAAAGGAATCTGAAACAGTAAGAAGACAAGAATCGGAGGCATCCGATAGTTTGATAATCAAGGTCTCAGCCTCTACAATTTCTGAGGACGATCAGACTCTTCTGATTGTATTCCCCAATTTCTTTATTGAATTTTCATCTTTATGTATGATAAGTTCTATGAGTTACATAGCCAAACTCTCTCGCCTTAAGTGTACATAGTGTGTATTACTCACGTGCCTAGTATTCCACGCTATAATATACCAACCACCAAAGTTATGCCATAGACCTAGTTTATGCATTCAAATAACACTTACATCACAAGCCATAATTATATAACATATAATCACATCATATTTCTCATAATGCAATAACGCATCACATTTCAAGTAATGCACTGATTCACATGCACACTTTTACCCAATATATGGTATTCATTTCAATGAACTAAACTTGTATTCTGATGGTTTCATTGTCATATACAACGACACATCCATCATACCCCCAGTGTCACACACACACACATACACATTTGTATCACACATAACCATTCATTATCAATCATTTGTAAGGATGCAATTAAATGTATATCATAGTACCGTCTTCGCACTCCGCCCGTGCCATACGGGTCCCTTCCTCCCAATATGATATATATAGCATGTATATAACCGTCTTCCCCCTCCTACCGTTTCTCGCACGGCCCCTTCCTCCAATATATATATATACAACAATCCCACCGTCTTCCCCCTCCTACCGGCTCCCACCCGGCCCCTTCCTCCATAACACAATGTGTACATATATAACAACACAATAACCAACGCATCCAGTTTCATAAGATTCATATATCATGCACATCAATTCCCTTACAAAAGCAATCATACTCACAATTAATGTTTATCTGTTAGATTGCATCATTACAGGAATATTCACACCAATTAATTAATCAGAACATGCCACCCAATTACATTAAGTACATAAATCAAGTGATATACACCCATCATATTCATATCAATCATAATGATTCTTATTCAGTGAGACACATGCTAATGCCTTGTACACCATATTTCAAAATTCTATATTAAATGCAACACTTATTACACAAGGTTGTGTTCAGTTCTAAGCCTGCCTTACTATCCCTTTATTCTTGTAACATGGTATATGTGTGAAGATATATAATATGGGTGCTTTCTATGTAATGCTCTAAATGTATTTGAACAGAGGAACGACCATGTTCACATGGTTCACACATGCATAACGACCAGATAGTACATATGTACATATGCCACATACCCATATTTCTCACTTTCAAATCTTTATATACGAGATTTCTGTAATACCCCGTTCCTGGAATACGTACTTAGTTGCGTATTCAGATTTTCGGTCGTATTTTTTCGATTTGTTTCCGGTATTTATTCTGTATTATGAATTCCTTATATGACTGTTTTGTCTTGGATTTGGATTCGTGGATTCGGAGTCAGCCCTAGTCTGAACCGAAGGCCCGATCCTAGAGTATTACTCGATTTAGACATTATGATAATTAGAATTGACCGATTTTAGTTTTAAATACCATTTTCCATTATTATATATTTTCTATGATTTTCTAGATTTTTCTGGAATTAAAATGAAAGTCTTCAAAACCGGTGTCGGCCAGTACCGCTGACCGATTCCAGGATTTTTATTTTACAAACGGCTTAGAATTTCATGATGGTTCTTTAGACTTTATTTCTTAGAATCCTATTTCTTACCTAAATTCTTTTTCTGAGGATTTTATGAATTTATGAAAATTCCAACGGAGTCGGTAGATAACTGGTTCCGGGATTTTTAGTTTCAAAACTATAAAGTATTTCTTAAAACGGATTTCACCATATTTCTTAATATAATATTCTTGATTTTTGATAATTATTTCGGGTCGTTCCGGGATACTTGAATTTCGGACGATTCCGGCATTTTTCCCGAAAGATTTCTGCATCCGCAACTGAATCCCGGGAACCCGCCACTTCCATTATTTTCATTCTCTCTCCCAGAAAATATCTTCTCCTTTTCAATTTCTTTTCATTTTTCCTTTTCCTTTAATTTCCTTTCCCTCCTCCACAACCACAAACATTTCCACTTTTCCAAAAATCCCAAAATTCCTTTTTTCTTCCACCACAAATATCTCCACCTACTCCCTCCACTAAATGCATCCTTTTTCTCTCTCTTCCATGGCTTGCCAAGTGTGGCTAGAGGAGAACACCTCATTCTCCACTTTGCAATTAAGCCCTCCCCTTTATTTAATTGCAACACCTTTACAAATCCAAAACCTATAAATACCTTTTCCTTTACATTTCTTTTCTTTTTCTTTCTTTCTCTTCTCATTTCCTTCCTCTTCTTCTTCCCCTCCAAGAGAGCCGGCCGACCCCAACCTCCGCCAGCCACCTCCGGCCACGTCGCCGGCGAGGACTCCTCCCAACTCCGGCCAAGCTCCACCTCCTCCATCACCAACAACAACAACTCCTCCATCTCCTTCTTCCTCAAGGATCATCACCAACTCTACCTTTCCTCTTCCTCTCCATCATCATTTGGTGAGTAATCTTCCTCATCTAAGCTTGATTAGTTCTTAGCATGTTTAAGTTTACCTATCATGTTCAAATATGTCTTCAAATCATGATTTTTAGCCATCAAACACAACCCTAGAAAATCTGTTCTGTTTACTGTTTTCCCTCGATTAGTCGACTAGACCTAGCCATTAGTCGACTAACTTATTCTGTCCTGTGAAACACAACTCTAGGAAACACAGTTTTAGTCGACTAGACATAATGACCAGTCGACTAGTTACCCCTATTAGTCGACTACACCCTTGACCCTAGTCGACTAATCTTTCCTGAACCAGAAAACCCCAACTCTCGGCTCCAGTCGACTTATGCCTAACCATTAGTCGACTTGTCACCCCTAGTCGACTACTAAAATTCCCCTAGTCGACTAATCTTATTCTGTGGAAAACCTTAACTTCCTGTATCACAGTTTTAGTCGACTTAACATGACTGTTAATCGACTTATAGTATCTGTTAGTCGACTACCTATTTTATCCCAGTCGACTAACCCTTCCTGGATCAGAAACCCAGCTCTCTGGAACCCAGTTTTAGTCGACTATACCTGACTGTTAGTCGACTAACTCCTCTGTTAGTCGACTAACCATTCCACCTAGTCGACTAACTTTGACTGTTTATCTTAGTTGATTACCTTCTTGAATACCAACCATTCCTCTAGACTTATATCATATCTTAGTATTACTTGACTTGTCACTTGACCAGCATCGTCTTCCCTTCTCTCTTTCTCTCTCCTCTTCACTCTACATAATTATATCACAGGTTATGGCGCATCCCGAACTTCAGTGGATTCCGGATATTTCGGCGTTTTGGTGATTTGGGCGAGTATTCTTACTCGCTACCTTCTTGCATTCTTATTTCATTTATTTGCTTCATGTTTTCATATACTTTATTCCATATATCTTTTACTGTTTACATACTATGCGTGGCAGACCCTTCGTGGTCGTTGTATTCTTGGTTCCTGATATGTCATCACTCGCCATGCTATTATTCCAGACCTGTCAATTTCATGTTTCTTTTAACACATGTATATCACTTGGTAACTGTGTTATCACCTGACCTGACTACCTGACATGCCACTATTTGGCAAGACCTTTATGTTGTACCATGACTTACCCAGACTATCATCTATCTCCTGACTTGACTGGTTACTTGATTCATATCACCACTTGTCATGCTATCTCTTGACACCAAGCATGATACACCGATTCTTATAATTATCACGATAAAGGGGATGTAACACCTGATTACTGTTATGTACTGATCACTGTTATGTATTACTGTTATGATATTGCTCATTCCCTTAATCTGATAATTATGTTAATAAATCATAAAAGGGACAACTTGTATGGGGTATGGGAGGAAGTGATGGATGCCGGAATGATACCTTGCTTATAGTGATGGATATGATATATATATATGGCGGACGACTATAGTGGGACTTAGGGCCCACATGAGTACATATAGGGGGACTTTGGGCCTCCAAACCGGTCCCAGGTGGTGGGAACCGTTGGACCAACAAACTGGTCCCGGTGTATGTGAACCACTATAAGAAGCTCTGTCAGTTCTCCATCTGCTTCCGTTAACAACCCTCGACTTGCTCATATATGGATGTATGTGTGTTGGGGTGCACACCTGGACACATACCTAGATATATGGGTCAGACGAGTAATAATAATAATAGACATTGCCTATTGACTTCTGTTGTGTTTCCTGTTATGGTTTCCGTTATGTGTATCCGTTACTCGTGTTATGGACCCCTGATCATTATTGTTATGCATTCCTGTTTTTGACTATGATATGATTTGCATCTCTGATTCTATACGCTTGGATACTCTGTGGCATGAGACAAAGGTATATATATGAGGTTTCCTTGTTTGGATTATTCCTTCGACGTACTAGTCTCATGGGACCGTGACCTAAGCGTATAAAATCACCCTTGCTTATAATCAGCTTTACCTTGGATTTCCGTTTTGCGATTGTTATGTTATACCTGTTCTTATATATATTCTTCATTATGTTCTAACCCTCCTGTCTTCTGAGTTTCTCACTTGTGCTTACCCTGGCTCGCCACCTGGCATTGTATCATACTCGCCTGGGGAGTTTCACTGACTCCCCTGGATTCTCATGTCCAGGTCATGGAGCTTGGAGCGTGAGGATTTCCCCCTGTTTATTGATTAGAGTAGCGCAGCGGTAGCGTGGTCTCTCCAGTTACCTCGTGAGCACTCTTTTGTACTGTTCATATACATGTATCTTTTATGTTGTCCATACATGTATATTCCTTTGTTCTCTCGCATTTGCGCATATTAGTGATATGATATTCATGTAATATTGTAATCACTCTGATGATAACTGTGTAATTGTACTATATGTGTTGGAATGTATAATGCACCATTTGCTTCCGTACTCTGATTCTTGTCTGTACTGATGCTTAGCGTATATACGGGAAGGTACTTCGGACTTACGTATATACGTTGCAGTGACGTCCCCGTATCCGTGGAATCGGGGCGTTATAATTTCAAAACATTCATTATTACGCCCATAGAGTTGATCATCGTCTCAGATAATCGGTTTATCCCTTTTAACTAGAATAATGTGAACGCCACAATCACTCTTTAACCCCTAACGTAAATCAAGACATTATACTCAAAAGAGAAGGAAACCATTAAGAATTGAAACGATATAGCACATACGATTGAAAGTGTTTATTTCAAGTATCTCATAAGTTTGGTCACCTTTTGGGGCACATGCTATCGGTATGCAAAAGTATTACTCGTACAAACATCCTGGCTAAATGGATGGGTAAGTTGAGACTATAAGGAGAAACAAATGTCTCATACGTGCTAGTTAATTGGAATACAACTCTCTAATATTACAATAAGAAAATCTTTCCTTTAAATTAGTATTCATGTTCACTCATCTATTAGTCTATTGTCCATACAATTTAGTGCTGGTCGATAACTTGACCAATTATCAGTGAATTACAATTTATCAGTCTATCATCCTTACCATTTACTTTCGGCGCTTCAGAGATTTCTACTGACTATGTGCCAATAAATACTCTATACACAGTCCAGTTACTAGGCCACCAAAAAAATTATGTGTTAGGATGAAATATATCTTTTGGAGTCCATAACACAATAATTCCTTATTTTTGATAAAATTAACGAAACCTGAGTCTAAGGATAAACACCAGCACATTGAGTGTACATGCAACCTCGTTATGAAACATTAATTTAAAGTAGTCTGCATTTAAATAAATAAGTATGATATACCCGTGTTCGTAACATGCGTTACTGAAGAAGAGTGTTTAGTTCTAAACTCAGCACAACATGCCTGTATAATTTTCAATAATTTTCCCATAGATCCACCTAATCTGTTTCATCGGATCTGACCTCCCTAACAATCGAAGATGATTTTATCGTAACTTCTACGTTTGATATTAGAATGAGACGCAGGGACTCCTTTAAAACTTAGATTTATTGATCTTTCTAGCAATATATTAAATGACCCACTTAATTCACATGAACAGCTGAAATAAACAGAAAATCATTTAGACATCTAAAATTCTGCAACTTTATACTTTCGACAAGTTATCAAGTTCCAGTGATAATTCCCAGCACAGACATTGGATTAGGATACCGTAAGCGCGGTTGGAAAGTAGACTCGATTAGCTTTCCAACGGTATATCACATGACCTATTTCTCATTAAATATCCTAACGAAGGAAACCCCAAGATTCTGGTTTCAGATCTGGACAGACTTTAACAGATTTGTATTATTATTATAAAGTGCTTTGAACTACACAATTTCCCAACTTTTCCTCTTATTTCCTCATCTAAATTAGATCATGAGGAAGGCATGAACTTAAGTATTTAGACTTTTGGTCACGAGAATATTTATAAGAGCATTCATAGATCGATCACCACATGATTATCACAAGCCCCTCTTTAAGTCACCTCCAACTTCATAGTTGGACTTAACGTAAAATTTTCTTCTTATCCCACTAACATGACCAAGATCTAATCTTGATTCGATTGCACAATTATTATGTAAGGATGGTAAGAGGTTCAACCCTCACAAGTGCAGAAAGCTTCAAGATCCTCCATCTACTCTAAAGGTTAGGAGAGATCTATAACTTGATCTCCCCCAATTGTAATGATTCACAAGTTTATGATACTGATTCCACGGTTAAGATTAATCTTTGTCTTCCAATAATAACATATTAATCTTTACTAGGACTTTTGATACGATGCCACCCAAATTTCTACGGCTTAACCTTGCTTATTTAATGATAACCAATACTAACCCCCGATCGCTTTCACAAAATAGAATCATATACATGATAACCAATACTAACCCCCGATCGATTTCCAAAATAGACTCATATACAAATTACAAGAGAGTATACGTCTTGATAAAATTTAAACTAACTCAAACCATGACCCTTCTTTGAACATAGTGCTTTCATACATGATTTATAGTTTCGTCAAAAGGTTAGGTTGCATGATATTACAAGAGGTTCACATAATCAAAAGGGAAGTTCTACTACAAGGATTTCAACACCTAGTAAGTTCATCGCGCATTGGACCAAAATTTGTGTGAAGCATTTTATTCCAATTTAGGAAGAACAAAATTTCTCAAACATTAGCCTCACAAGCTCTCAATGAAAGTCTCAACACCATCAACTTGAAATGTGGGATTAAGAGTTCAAGGGTTGAGATTTACACCCAAATCCGATAATTTATGAACCCCATCACCACATGACATACACTATCATGTAACCCCTACCCATCAATTACCTATAATTGGATCAACTCCACAAATCCAACATCAAATTTAGATCACTATATGCATTAGGAGTCATTAAATAACAAGGAACAATTGCAAGAATACTCAAGGGAGAAAATTCAAACAATAGATTCAGATCTAGGGCTTTTCCAAAGGGAAAAATTGAGGAATGAACAAGGAGAAATCCTACTCACCGTCTTCCGACCCGGCCGCCCTAACCGGCCGCCGCCGCGGCCCTGGCCGCCGCTGCCCGCGCTCCGGTCGCGCGTGGCCGCGGCTGGCCGCGCGCCCTGGCCGCGGCCCGCCTGGCCTTGGCCACCCGCGAGAGAGAGAGAGAGATTTTGGGGGAAAACTTGCGTGAGGGAGAGAGAGAAAGAGAGAGATTTTGGGGAGAAAAATTAGTTTAATTCTCTCACTTTCCTATAATAAACAATTATCCAAATATATTAATCTTGCAATATGTGCCACTTGTCTTCATCTCTTAACACTCCACCTACTCCCCTCCACTAATTCTATATCATAATATTATAATATTTGTACATAAGAAATTTTTATGTATCCATGTATATTAGGCATGTATATATATATACCTACACACAAAAATTCCCTATACATGTATGCATGTATTTATACAAGAAATGTTTGCATCCACATAAAGTTTTACACAAATAAATTTATATAAATTCATCCTATTTATTCCATTCCAATTTCCGTAGAAAATTTAAGATATCTGTTTTCACGCAAAGATTTATTCAATCATCACCTCAGAAAATTTTGTATAACTTTACTAATCCCGGATTAAAATATTAAATTAAGATATTAAAAATCAGGGTGTTACACGAACACTGATTTAAAAAATTAACTAACTTCCAAAACTTAGACGAACATAAAAGTTCAAAAATGATTTAAGAAAAGCTTTAGAATATATCTACATTAGATATTCAAAAGAGAAGCATAATACTTCATTGCATTTAACAGAATATTTCAAAAAAATATAAGCGATATGTAAATAATAACCTTAATATTACACAAAATTGTGAATATCTCATGAATTTATTGCTTAAAATATTTCACTAATTCAAGCATTTTAATGATATTGAAAGTTAGAACTGTGTACTCATGACATAAATATAAGTATGCATCACATGACATACATCACCATCATTGTAAAAACATAAATGTTGCTTGTATTGGCGCAAAACTGTGCTGGGTTAATTTGGTTCGGTTAATTCTGTTCGGTTCGGGTTTTGGAACCCGATACCAAAACCCGACCGAATTTACGCGGTTCGGTTCGGATCGGTTTCGGTTTTCAGTTTTTTCGGTTTTAACCGAACTCTGC